>PVJO010000832.1:110413-128469 GCA_004026905.1 Hystrix cristata
ATACAAAGAACTCAAAAAAATTAAACCTCCCAAATTTAAAGACCCAATCCAAAAATGGGCAACTGAAATGAATAAACATTTCTCAGACGAAGAAATAAAAATGGCAAATAAATATATGAAGAAATGTTCAACATCACTAGTCATTCGAGAGATGCAAATCAAAACAACATTAAGATTCCACCTCACTCCAGAAAGAACCACACATATATGGAAAAATCAACCAATAACAAATGCTGGTGGGGCTGTGGGGAAAAAGGAACACACTGTTGGTGAGAATGTAGACTGGTCCAGCCACTTTGGAAATCAATATGGAGATTCCTCAAAAAACTACAACTGGAGGTTCCATTTGACCCAGCTATTCCCCTACTGGAGATCTTCCCAGAAGAATTAAAATTGTCATACCACACGGACGTATGCACCACCATGTTCATAGCAACACAATTTGTAATAGCTAAGTCTTGGAAACAACCTAAATGCTTTGTTGGTTCTTAATCCTAACCCTTCCTGGTGCTACCTTTAGCTACTCACAAGTACAGGGAGATGGATGGAATTCAAAGAACTCACAATGATTAATCCCACCCTCTCAGCCAACATACTGACTATGTATTGCTTCAGGAAGATTTAGGTTTGTTGATTTCAACTACCAAGGACCTACCAACTTAGAAAGGGGCTGTCTGACTGAAGAGTTAATAATGTGGATGCTGAGTATGTACCTGCTGGTGTAATTGGGAAAAAAAGGGTCATTTGTCCTAAATCGAGTTCCAAGTCATAATTTTAAATCACAACCTTTACTCCCTGAGAGTCTACTAAAAAAAATGAGCTGGTGATTTCAGTTCCTTCCAGATGGAAAAATGTTGATGTCATCCTGAGCTTTCCCTCTGTAAGAGCTGCTTTATTCCACCTAGAATAATGGGGCAGCTGAAGGAGAGGTGTCAGAGTTGGAATGAGTCCCTGAGCCCAAACAGGCCCCTCTAGAGTTATTTTCTACCTGTCAAGGTTGTGCCTCTTACACTGAAGAGAGAGACTTGTGCTGTGACTACACCAGCTGTGTCTTCTCAGGGAATAGAAGATTTGGTTCTGTACATGCTGTCCAACCCCTGTCATCAACATTAAATTCACATTATATTTTAAGAAGAAAGATTCTAATTAAGCCAGGCTAAATAAAGCCTTGTGAAAGAACAACTCCGTGCTGGTCCCCAGAGGTATGGATAGAATGTGCAGGTCAGTCGTCCTGCTGCCTCTCCAATTGCAGTGATTATTCCCACAAAAGCAGCAGAAGAGAATCAGGTCCACTTTGAGCAGTGTAGACTTCCTTCACAAGAGGATTACAAAGGTTTTCTCTAAAAGGTCATTTTTGAGGGCTAAGATTAGGAAAGAAGGAATGTCTCAGATTAATGTTCAAAAATCTTTGTGTTGAATAATTAATCATATGACCAAGATGATTTAATAGACCATCCACCGATATGTCCACAGATGGTGAAGCCCACATAGATAAGTGGAATAGTAGAGACCTAGAGCAAGCTGGGCATGGTGGTGCACACCTATAATCCCAGGACTTGGGAGGGAGGCTGAGGCAGGAGGATCGCGGTGAGTTCAAGGCCAGCCTGGGCTACATAGTGAGTTTAAAGACAGCCTGAACTATATAGGGAGACTCTGTCTGAAAAAAAAATGACCTAGAGCAAAGTAAAGCTGGAAACACTTGCTACACCATTATCCTCTCATCACTGTGAGGACCACAGCTCTGTGTAGATGACATGGATTCTTATATGATATAAACGCTTTGTAACAGCTCTGCTGGGCTCAAGAGTTTCCAAGTGTCCCAGCTTCCCAGGACCAAGAGGTTATTGCGATGCAGAATTTTAGTTTTGAAATCAGGATAGTCCTGGGTATACCGGGAAGGATTGGCAATGCCATAAAACCTGAGCTCCCGCAGTCTCCCACTTCACTGACTAGGAAACTGAAGTGCCAAGAAATTAAGGAACTTGCTCAAGTTGTCATACTATTTGACGGCAGGACCTGAGTTTATATTCCAGTCAGACTTCAAAGAGGAGACTTCCCCTTGAAAAAGTTGTGAAAGTATTAAACAGGTAGATTTTTTTTCATAGTCCTCAATGTTGGAGGTCTAAAAAACAAGAAAACAACCTGTTAAAAGACAGGATTGGAGCTAGCATGATGGTACCGGCTTAAAATTCCAGCACTTGGGAGGCTGACACAGAAGGATAGGTGGTTTAACAGCCTGGGCTACATAGGGAGTTCAAGTCCAGCCTAAACTACAAAGAGAGATTCTGTTTCAAAAAAAAAAATTCAGATCACAAGATCACAAAATATTTCTCATATTTTACAGAGGCTCCAATTCCTGATTGTGAAAACTAGCTCGTGAACAGAGAAAGCATGCATTCTGGTTTTCCAGTCCTGGTTTATTTTTGTTGTCTTGATGAATAACTTAGTACTCCCTTTCACTCTCAAAAAAGTCCTGGTTAGATGATGAATTATATGGTCCTCCAAGACAAGAAGCTTAACGCTCCATAATAGAAGAAGGATGTGATACACTGAAAAGAAAAGAAAGTTCACTCTTTCTTGCTGAGTGTTTGTAAGGAGACACAAGCAAGTGAGAGGGAAATAAAGGCAACTCAAGGAAAGGTCCAGGCAGTAGAATACAGGCGTCAGCTTCCACTGGCTAGCGAGGTCTCTAATAAAATATTCTAAATATTTCTGAGCCAATAGTTATATCATCAATAGCTTGAAATCAACCATGTTGGGACTGTTTACACCACAGAAATAGGCAAACACTGCAAACCAGGACCTTGTATTTCACAGCTGTAGGTACCAGCAGAGAGCACATGGCTGGTTGTAGTAGAAGCACCTTAATTAAGTCAGTGCATTCCAAGGAGAGAAATCTTTGTTCTGATTTCTAGTTGAGGCTCCGGAAGAATATTACCTCTTAGGTCAACATAAGGTCTGTGTTACTTTATATTTAGCATCCCCAAGCTGTTTTTACTTGCCCAACTCAAGTATAACTGATAATCATTCTAGAGAATTTATCAAAGAGGGCTTTGGGTGACACTCAGAAGAAAGGACTCCCTGGATCAAGAACAAATGTATAGGGGCTGGGGATTTAGCTCAGTGATTAGAGTGCTTGCCTTGTAAGCACAAGGGCCTGAGTTCGATCCCCAGCACCACCAAAAAAAAAAAAAAAAAAAAAAAAAAAAAAAAAAAAAAAAAAAAAAAAAAAAAAAAAAAAAAAAAAAAAAAAAAAGAACAAATGTATATAATAAGGTCTTAGCTCAATTATAGAGGGGTCCAGAGATGAGTCTATAATACTAGGAATAGTTACTATCCCACTAGAGCCAAAAGAGATCCAAGTAAGCATTATGCCAGCCACTGACTTTAGACATGCATGCCAGCAAAGCCAGTGGTGACCAAAGGACACTACTATGGGCCCTAAAGAGCAGAGGAAACATATAGTAAGTACTTAACAAGTACTTTCTTCCCCCTCTGCTTATGTCTATTTTCTTTCTTGACTATTGACCCTGATGACTTTGGGCCTAACATTAGATACAGAATCAATAGCCTTAAATAGACAGTTTAACCAGCTTCCATACCTATTGAAAGTCTAGCTCTGTTAAAAGTCCCTTACTCTATATCACTCATCATTTGGCTTCTCTGATCAAAGTCTAACAAATGTAGAAATTAATACTAAAAGTGGTTTCAGAGATAACTTTAGGATGGGTTCTTTGAATTGACTTTGAGTTTTCTTGAATTGTAACTCTAATCTATTAAATTTAAAGGCAGTAATTACTCTATTTCCAGTGGTAAAGGGATATTGATAATCTGTGGCATGATGAGGTAAATTATTTGTGTTCTCATCTACCACTTACAAACACATAAAATCAATTGTCAGGAGAAGTCAAGGCTTCTTCATGACAAAGCAGCTGTTGACATAAAATATTCTGGTAAAAGTAAGTATAAAGGAGTCAGGTGGATGCTTCTTAATGTGCTAGAGAACTCAAAAGGATGAAAATGGTGAGTTCAGGCCTTAAATATTCAGTTTACATTGTATATGTGCTGCCAAAGTGAGCACTTCAGCTTACATCATAATGGGGATATATGAGGACATGTGAGTAAATTCTGACAAAGCTGGGACCTTTGACCCTCAAATTCTGGTAAGTCTTCACAAGAAAAAGCATTCCTTCCTCTCGTATCTGAATGGATCACTCTTCCCAGCCTGAAGATACCTCTATAGCCAATCCTAAAGTGGTTACTGTGCAGGGGACTAATCTTTTTAAGATCTGTCATAACACATTCTCATTGTGTTATTTCTAAACCTCTTACGACTCAAATTCTGGCAAGCCCAGAAGGGAACGTAGAGGTGATGATACACTGGTATACAATATATACCCCACCAAAATGCAGTTTCACCCATTTTATGGACAGAAACTTGGGGAAATACATAAGAATGGCTCGTACTGGTGATGGATGAGGATGGAAGAAATATGTTGGGCATGGCCTAATGCACAATATGAATGCACTACACAGATTTAAAGTACTGGCTTGCACAGCTGCAAGTGCCTAGGAATGGCTCTAATGGTGATTGGTTCATTGAAACCTGGAGGCAAAGGTGACCTGTCCTAAATAAAACGCCAAAATTTCCTTGGTACACTGTAAAACAGCAGTTATTAAAATGTAGTTCACTGAGCTCTGAGTGTTGCAACACCATCTTACTTGGTACTTAATATTGGAACTATTTTCATAAAAATCCTAAAATGTTATTGGCCATTTTCCACTGTGTTGACAGTTCCACTAATGGTGCAAAAGTAATAATGGGTAAAGCTGCTAGTACATTAACACCAAGAATCCAGGCAGCATTACCAAATTGTACAGGTAGTCATTGCAATCTTCCCTACCATACACTGACAATAAAAAGGGGAATTCAAGTTTCACTTAATATTCTGAGGAAATAGTAAAAATAGCAATCATATTAAATTTCAACACTTGAAGGTGTATCTCTTTAATATGCTGTGTAGTAAAGTAGAAAGTGCCTGGAAAGTACTTTCGCTGTGTACTGAAGTATGATTATGGTTATCTTGAAAACACTTGTGAATTTTAGCACTTCTGTGATTAGTTGAGTTGTGAGATGAACTATCCAATTTTTTTTTGGTGGAATAGCATATTTTACTTGAAAGAATAACTAACAGACAAAATGTAGACTTTCCTTGAAAATTAATGTAGTGAACCTTATTTCAATTATAACAGAGCAAAAAGCTTTTCGTGGGTGAAGTTTCCATTTCATATTGTAATTAACCTTTAAGAAAATGTTGCTAAAAAAAAGTGTTGCTTACCAAGTTTTGGTATTATATCAAACAGTATTTATTAAGCTTCTCAACTTTAATTTTTAATATGGTATGTAAGAATAGATATAACCAAATTAAAACACTCTTTGGCGCTCTCAATTTTTATGAACACAAAGGAGTCTGAGGCTAAAATATTTGAGATGGACTATGCCACAGGAAGGTATCCACAGGCATAATGACATCTGAATATGAGAGCAGATTTACTACTTAAAACCTATCCACTCCAAATGTGTCCCAAGAGAGCTCAGAGGCCACTCCTTTTAGCAAGTCTGTAAGAAATATAGTAACGAAGTGAGTTCCAACAGGCCTGATCTTTCCTGTGTTGCCGTCTAACTGGTCCCCCTGAAATCGATGTGAATGATTAGATCTAGGGGTGGCAGCAATCAAGTGGTGGAATTCATCACCAAAAACAAGGTGCAAGTGTCACACACAGCAGACTGGTTTGAACCTGAGGTCTCTATTGTCAGGTGATTAATCCTGGTGATTCTATATAACCTACCAGGAAGACAGTCTGCTGAAGTGTTAGTTTGTAAACGCAGGAATCTCTAAGTTTGCTCAATACCAGTCTGAGCTGAATTGCCACAATAGCGATTTGTGACTACCTCAACTGATTCCCATGTATGAGGTAGTTCACAGATCCAAAGCCTCTTGAGCAAAGAAGCACCAAATTACCCTCAATAGTTGTCTTTACATTGCCAAAATGTATATTGTAAATCATCTACCTAGCTTTCCCTTAGTAACAAGTGACTTACAGAAAATGAATATATATTTATGTATATCCTTCCTCTTAACCAGAGCCTATTGCACATAATTTGCTCCTATTTTAAATATCAATTGTGAATACCAAATGTAGTTTAAGGTAATAATCCAGTTCCTGTGGCAACTAGATTTTGCCTAGAAGTTGATCAAGAGTGAGGTCTGTCTCAAAGAATAATTAAAAAAAAAAAAAAAAAGAATAATTGCAAAGCTAGACACTGAGATTAGCTAAATATTAGCTCTTTATGTTCAGGGGACAGTTCAAGAAATACATCTATTCTAGGCCTACTGCCTGCTGTGCACTGTGCCGGAGTACAGAGGAACAATAAGACAGAGAAAGGTTTCAATCCTCATGAAGTTTCCATTAAGAGACAGCATGAGAAGGAGCCCTGGGATCCTCTCCTCCAGTCAGTTTATCCTCTTCCTTGTCTAGATTGAATTGTGACCAAGTGTGTTTGCCAAGTTTCTTTTTCACTTCTCTGTTTTTCTTGGAGAAAAAGTTTTTGTCTCAGCAGCAACAGCAGCAAGTCTTTCGATGTGTTGAGTACTTATGTTAATCAGTGATCTGGCACCCGGTTACTGATTCTTTGGTCTGATTATTTATTATTTATACAGTGTGGTAAGTGCAGATGGCATTTTGCAAAGCATGGAACTCTGAGAATGAAATCCCAGCCTCAAGGCGTTGACTGTCTGATTTAGACATAAACAAAACACTGAATAAACAGTGAGACATCAAGTTGAGTTGATATGGCTGGAAAGGAGGAAAAAAAACTGGAACACCAAGGGAAAGACATGGATTTTATGAAGGGATTTCAAGGAGAAAAAAGGAACATGAAAAATGTGGGAATTTTCAGAAGAAATACAGGAAAGGTTACCAAACCAAGGGCTTAAAAAAGAAACAAAAGGAGCATATGAGGAGAAAGTCCCAGAAAAAGAAAGAACTCAATGAAATTCTCAGGCTTGCAGAGTGGAGAGAAGGGATGGGGATATCTGAGGGAAGAAAACTTTAATGATCATAGGTAGAGGTGACAGGTCATAGGCTAGTGTTTAGTTTCTGGAGAGGAAAAGAAAAAGATGGTAGTAAGTGTAAGAAAACTTGGAGAAAGTCTGACTGGGAAGAGAGGAGAAAGATGGAGGGCGCACATGATGAGGTTTTAGTATGGGTCAAGGGAGTTTGGCTACTTCTGTAAGCTGGGCCACCTGTACCTGACCTTGACGTTTTACGTTTAGAGACTTCCTCTTATTGATTTACTCAGAGATGATCATACTGTATAAAATTCTTAAAAGGCTGATATATAAATAAGAACTTAGATTTTATTGATTCAGAGTATGTAATAAAGGCTGCAAGTAACAGGTAGCATACATAAGTCATGCAAACAATAAGTACAGAAGTGTGGGCCACCTACATTAATATCAGGTAAAATAGACTTCCTGTAGTTCCAGAGATAGAAAGGGACATTTCATAATAGTAAAGGAGTCTTTTTATCAAAAAGACAAAATAGTGAGTATACATCTAATAACAGAACTTCAAATAGACAGAATTAAAGGGGGAAAAAGATAAGAGAAGAAAACCAAATCATATGACTAATTCGGAGAGCTAATCTCTCCCCCTTAACATCCTCTGGGCACATGCTCATCTCCTACAGGGGAATGCTAGAATCTTGCCACTCAGATTCCCTCATCAGTACACATTCTTCTCTAGAAACAGGTCACTGGATGACCAAAGCTGCAGTTTAGCGAGGAGCTGGCTGCAGGCCCAGCAGCCAGATGTTATTGATCCCTCTCTCCACCTGGGCCCTTGTGCAAATCATGGAGCTGGTCAATTTCCTCATCCGCACAACTGGATAAAAATGCCACTCTCTGGTAGGTCAAGTGAAAATTAATTAGCTGTGTTTTCTTGAAGTTCTTCTCCACTGATATTTCAGCGCTCTCTGCAGTCATTAATTGGTCAGAACTTTCTGGATGCTCCTTCTATCCCACAACCTCAAAATTCTCAATGGAAATGAACATGAAAGGATCTGGGAAGTTTAAGAAAGTTTGGAGATTCTGGTGACATTTCCTAAGATTTGTATTTTAAAAAGGCACAAGAGAACTTGGCCAGTCTCTTGGCCCTTTCAATTATGTGTTTTGTTAAAAAAAACTATGGCTAGATGAAACCAAAAAAATGTCGATTTTTTTTCTCTCTCTCTTTCTGTCTCTCTCCCCCTTTTCCTAGTTGTCTCTGTGTTACTATTGCTCTCTTAATCTCTCCGGCTTTCACTCTTTCTCACTTCTTCTGTTTCTCTCTCTCATTTCCCCAAGGTTTAGTGAACTTGCGAAAATGAAGTTTAGCAGAAGCATAATAAAGTAGCCACCTTGCAGGCAGGGGTGTTGAAGTAAAATTCTTTTAAATACAACTGCCATCACTCTCATTAGCAGCCTCCTCCCCTGACCACTTTCCCATTGGGTCACTAACAAGTTACAATGTTTTTCTCCTGCCTTCCCCCACCCCTATTTTGGGGTTTTGTTCTCTTCTTCCTAATTTCTCCATTTGCTTGCTCCATCTCAGAAGCAGGGCTTGCCCCCATCGCCCCCACTCTCACTGCGCCCCAGCAGACAGAAAGGCTGAAATGTCAAAAGATGCGCCAGTTGCCACTGACAAAAGCACAGATCAGCTCTGAAAGGGGATAAATATGATAGGGGGCACAATAATAACAGTGCGCACTTGTTAACTAGGAAAATCCTGCAGGAGCTGGGGGCAGGGCGGGAGGGAGGGGAACACTGAGAATAGGAGCTGCCTGGACAGGAGCCCCTGGGGGGAGAACACAGGGGGGTCCTCCAGCAGCCACCATCAATTATATGGGCTGGTTTTGTTTTGTTTTGTGAGTCTGAACTGAGGCTCAGCTGATGGGGCCGAGGGGTGGGTAGGGGTGAATAAGGGATTTTACCCAAACCAGTGACTCTGAATGGAGGTCTTGGGCTCCGTTAAGGGGGCCTCAGCAGTGAGAGCTTGAAAAGAGGTCCTTTGGGCTGTGCAAGGGAAAGGGCAGGTGGGGGCTGGGGAACAGTTTTAGGTAGGAGGGAGAGGGGGAAGAGAATAGCACAATAATGGGAAAGGAGGCAGCTTCTGAGCTCTCCTTTCTCACAATGCGACCCATGTGGTTCTCTTTACCTCAGGCATTCAGGAGTCAATAGAGGGAGATTTTTGTTTTCAATACTAAGTATACAGCCACCCCACCTCCCAACACACACATGCACATACACCTAACTGAAAGTGTGCGATGGTGATTAAAACATTAGAAATGTATGAAAAGTGCTTTCTTCGGAGATTTGCTGGATTTTCTATCCATCTGCCTATCTATCGTATACTTACATTCACTTCACTCCAGTCTCCACCACTCCACTCTGCCTCTCTTTCCACCTCTGATCCTTCCTTCCCATTAAATACCCCTCCTCCTTCCTTCCCAGGATGCTTCAGAAATTCAAGAGAGGCTGAGAGTGAGGAGGTTTGTAACTCAAGTTACATGGTGACAGGTAAAGCAGAGATCCATGATGGAATGATTGTGATTTGCAACCAAGAAAGGCAAAAATAAAAGATTGGAGGAAGCCCAAGCTTGAACTTCTGACTGTGTCAGTTCATAGAAAATAATAAAAAAAAATCGAATGATGGACTCCTCTGAAATGTTAAATCTCTGGTACAACAATTCCCTTTCAATTTATTCCTAAGTCTAGGATTGAAGTAGACACAGACTTTGAATTTACTGTCTCAAATGGAAGGGGATCAAGAGATGGAGTGAAGGGTGAAAGAGAGATGAAAAAGTGAATTAAATATGTGTTATGAACATGTACCAACTCTACACAAGGAGTGTAAACATTATGTACTGCAAATATGTACTAATAAAAATAAAATTAGATTTAAAAAAGAAAATAATCCATTTTCCAACAATAGTGTTACATATTCTCATAGGGTGCCCGAGTCTCAATAGCTACAACATTCTTAACCAAAGTGGAAGCTTTTAGGAATATATTCTAGGCCCCACCTCCCCAAGATACTGATTCAGCAGCTCTAAATGAGACCGTGTGTGTGTGTGTGTGTGTGTGTGTGTGTGTGTGTGTGTAAGAGAGACAGAAACAGAGATCAGTCTTCAAGCATTTAGCCATTTGCAAATCTCAAAGAGTGAGTAAGGTGTTCCCCTTCTGTTAGATCAGAGTGGCATTAGTCAAGTAATAGTCCCCAGTCTAGGGCTGGGGATTTAGCTCAGTGGTTAGAGTGGTTAGAGTGCTTGCCTAGCAAGCGCAGGCCCTGAGTTCGATCCCTGGCACCAAAAAAAAAAAAACAAACAAAAAAAAATAGTCCCCAGTCCAGAGCTGGGCGAATGGCTCATTACTTGAGAGAGATCCATCTCTGCTACTAAGCACTATGGCTGGATGAAAGAAAAATCACTCCTTATTCTTTTATTATCAAGAGAAGAAGAGGAAGGTAAGAGATGCTGAAAATAACATCAGTTAACTACCCAAACTACATCAGTTCGGTCAGGACTACCCTTGCAGTCTGTGTTGCTCACTCTGGGAAAGCCCCACCCTACCCCACTACGGCCTGCAAGTGTCTGTCCTTGGTCTTCTCTTATGTGGTTTCTCTGCAGCCTGTGGTGCTGTGGGCACTGTCCAGTCCTGACCCCCCCTTCTTTCTTTTTGCTTCTTTAGCACTCTGTGTGCCTTTGCTCTGTCTCTACCCAGGCTTCACATACAAGCATTTCCCAAGATTCAGTCTCTGTGTGATTTTCCCTAGACATGACATGCACTCCTGTGGCTTCAGTTAGGACCACCTCTAAGCAGAATCGTTCTTGCAGTTTTCCATTGGATTTTTCCACATGTCTGTCTTAATTTAATTAAAATTCAAATATCTCAAATTGGATGTATTCCCCCCTGTTTTAGTTACTTTTCTCTCGTTGTTGGGACAGAATACTCGACACCCAAAGTTAGGGGAAGAAAGGTTTATTAGCTCACAGTCTGCAGAGGTTTCAGTCTATAGTCCGCTGGGTCCGAGGCATGGCGGGCCAGCGTGTCAGACCGGCAGCCCACCGGCAGCAAAGTAAAGTGAGGAAAAGCAAGGAATGTTTGCAAATAAGCAATGCAAACAAGCAGTTAGTTAGCTTCTTCCTGTATCTTTTATCTAGGCTACCTGCCCCAGGGCGGCCCACACGCCCACCCTCAATCTCAGTCTCACATCCTTGATCCCAGCAGAACGATGCCAAACCGATCAATGGATCAATTTAGTAATCACACACTCTAGATCCAGCTATCTCTTACCACATGAGGCTTTGGGGGGACATCTAGACACAAACCATAACACCCCCAACATTTATTTTCATCTACTAACTTCAAGCTTCATGATCTCTACTCAACCATTGATTTTAATATGGCAGCAGTCATGAATGTCTACAATTCCTTTAGGTCTGCTCTATCCCATCTGTTTAGTTCCTTCTGCCACCAACCTTAATTCTGGCCTTTATCCCCCTCATGTGGACTACTGAAATTAATCTGTTAGAATATTATTTTTGTGTGTGTGTGAGACAGGGTCTCACTATTTAGTTCAGGCTGGCCTTGAACTCATGAAGATCATTCTGCCTCAGTCTCCCAAGTGCTGGGATTACAGGTGTGTGCCTCCATACTCAGATTAACCTGTTAAAATACTTTTGTGCTGTAAACTGTACTCTTTTATCAAGCTTCCAATAGTTCTCTGTTATTTACCAAATCAAGTCCAACCTCTTTAGCTTGATACTCAAAAACTTCTTTAATCTAATCTTAAATTAATCAGTCCCACCTTTTTTCCCTCTGTCAAGTTTCCTTAAATAAATAAATCACTCCAGTGAAATTGTTTCATGTTAAAGTTACCAAACACTTTATGTTCTCTTATATTTATACAATTATTCATGTACTTTCACATACCTGGTACACCCATCCCAGTTATTCCCATCTCTCTTGACTTCAAATTCCAAATTCCAATTTAAATCCTGCCTTTCAGAAAACTTTCTAGGGCTATCTGAATCAAAATTAATCCCTTCTTCTCAAATCACATTAAATTATGTAAATTATAGTCTATATGTTAAATTAATACTTAATTTTTCTTATGTTCCTTTCCTTTGTTGGTTTTTTGTTTTGTTTTTTTTTTTGTGTGTGGTGCTGGGACTGAACTCAGGCTTATGTTCCTTTCCTATCTAGACTGTTTTCTTCTTTTGGATTTGGATCCAGAATGGCACCTAGCTCAGTCTTAGTACATCCTACCTGTCCTCTTACAAGTTTCCATGGAATTATAAACATGAATTGCCGTTGTAAATTGAGTCTAAACCTGTATGTTTACAAGAGCAAACATCATAGGAAGATTAACTATATATATGTGCAGGTCTGGGTATTTTGTTGTACCATCTTCCAAACAAAATCTTTGTTGGCTATCTATTTGTCTTAGTCCTATTATGCTGCTGTAACAGAATGCCCAGGAGTGGGTAATTGATAATACACAGAAATGTCTTGGCTCACAGTTCTAGAGGCTAGGACATCCCATAGACAGGTACCAGCCTCTTGCTGAGCAAATCTGCCTTCCTTCAGTGCTTTCCAAACTGTAATGTGCATGCACATTACCCAGGAAGCTTGTTTAAATGCAGAGTCTGAGGCAGGTGCTGAGAGTCTGTGTTTCTAACAAGCTCCCAGGGCATGTCCTGTTGCTGGCCACCAACATAGGCAGCAAGGCATCGCTTCACCACCTTGGCCAGTCGTGGAGGCAGCTATGGAGAGATGAGCTGTCTCTGATCTGAACTCCAGAAACAAAAGTTTCCTTAGTAACTATTGTGGTTCTACAGATACGGGGGAAAAATGATGTGTTTATATCTGTGCTGAGATAGAGATTGACATTGCTCTTGCAGAGAGCTTTCTTCTGTTATAACCTGGTGAAAAGCATCACATGGCAGAAGGCAGAGAGAGAGAAGCGGTCAAATTCGGTCCTTTCCTAACGACATTAATCCTACCCAGGAGGCCAGAGTCCTTGTGGTCTAGTCACCTATCAAAGGTGCCACCTAACACTGTTACAATAGCAATTAAATTTCTACATGAGGCTTGGAGGGAACAAATATTCAAACCACAACACGGTGAAACTGCATATACATCACCTCACATTCTGTCTGTATCAGATGGGGGGAGGAAGAAGCAACCAGACAGCAAGTCTGTTCTCTTCCAAGTAACCTCTCTTATCATACAACAGGTAATGTCTTTCCTCAGGCCAAAGTAGCTCCATACTAGAAAGACAGAAAGAAAAAAAAAAAAGCCAGAAAGTAAGGGGAGAAGGGAGATAGGGAAGGAGGAGGAGAGGGGAACTTTGTAATAATTTTTGAATCAAGAATATGGGAAAAATAGAAACTTAGATTGGACAAATAGCATTAGTATATCCAAGTCAGGAGTTAATTTACTTTCCACCACCTCTTAAAGTCATTTACTAAAAGAGAAAGACAAAAGAATTACAGATATAAACACATCATTTTTTCCCCGTATCTGTAGAACCACAATAGTTACTAAGGAAACTTTTGTTTCTGGAGTTCAGATCAGAGACAGCTCATCTCTCCATAGCTTCCTCCATGACTGGCCAAGGTGGCGAAGCGATGTCTTGCTGCCGGGTATGTTGGTGGCCAGCAACAGGACATCCCCTGTGAGCTTATTAGAAACACAGACTCTCGGCACCTGCCTCAGACTCTGCATTTAAACAAGCTTCCTGGGTAATGTGCATGCACATTACAGTTTGGAAAGCACTGACGGAAGGCAGATTTGCTGGCCAGACGGCATTAAAAATTTATCTCAGATGGTGTTAATCTGAAATTTGATTCTGTAGGAATCTTAAGGCAGTATGTGGGTGGTGACGGGTTCACAATATGAAGTACCTGCAGTTTTCAGACTAGAGTCCTGCTCTAGGTAGTATCTTCCCAGTTATTACCCAGACTGCAGGAGCTGGGAAATGCAGGCCCACAGCCTTACCCTTGGGCTCCAAGAGTCCCATTCTGGCCCCCAGGTTTCACTTATCTCCACCATGTCACCCTCTTCCTGGGCTTCCCTACTCTGCCTTCCTACAGAGGCTGGATGAGACAGGAGGGCAGTGCCTCCCTGCTACTGCCCTTGGGTGACTCCCTCTCTAGGCCAGGCTCCGGGAGAGGAAGAACTAGAACGGTGAATAACCCAGGCAGGAACTACCTGAAACTGTCTTTCTCCAGAGTGTCATCTTCTGCTGTCATTACCCTGTCATCTTTCTCAAACCTATCAGGAAGAATATGATCACTTTAGGCATTGTATTTATCTTCTGTCAGCATATGTTATTTTCCTGTTAGGCTTTTCCTGAGTACCTCTTTGTTTTGATCCATAAGAAAAACCTGGCACTCATATAAAAGAGCAAAGACAGCTGACCAGAAATAGGCAAACCATATGGTGTGATGCTGGGGCTTCCTAAAACAACCAATGGCATTTCTTTTTTTTTTTTTTTTTTTTTTTTTTTTGGTGCTGGGAATTGAATCTGGGCCTTCAGACAGGGTCTCACTAATGCTAGGCTCAGATTTGTGATTCTCCTGCCTCAGCCTCCTAGGGTACTGGGATTACAAGTATGTACCACTATGTCTAGCTTGCATTTCAGTTTTTAAATTCACTCATTTTCAACTCACATACTCCTACTTGCAGTAGGTGGTATTCTATGGAGTGGAGGTTCACTAGTGAGCAAAACAGTCTTTTGTCTTCATGAAGGAAAATCCATTCTAATGGAGGAGGCAGTCCATAAGCATGTCAACATACAGATGAAGAATATAATTTTTGATTGTAAATTGGACTATGAAGAGAACAGAATATAGTGATGGGCATGAGTTACCACTCTATAACTTGGGAAGTCAGGAAAGGACTATATCTTGGTGGCATCTAAGCTCAGATGTAAACAAGGAAAGGGAGACAACTATTCAAATATTGTTCCAGGCAATGGGGACAGCAAGTGCAAAGGACAGGAGGAAGGTTCTACTGTTGGAATAGGTTAGAAAAGAGAGAGAAGACAAATGACCCAAACAAAATCCCTGGCCTCAAGCCTTCAGAGTAAGTGGAATGATCTAGGCACATACAGGTGAGAAGTGGGGAAATGTTAAAAAGTACAAGAGAGAAAGACGAGAGGTAAAGAAAGAAGTCAGAACGACATGGACATGGACATGGTAGGCATAGCCAACCATAGTCCACTGTCCAAGCTACAGGGCAGCACAGGGCAGTGGGCTCTCTCCCCAGGGTCTGTGGCCAAAGACACTGTGTTTCTCCTTTGGAGGGAAGAGAGCAGCTGAGGGAAAATGTACCAAGAAGCCAGAGGCTGAAGAGGCACTTAGTAACAAGAAACTTTCTGAAGAGAGGACATTAGGAATCAAATTCTAGCAAGGTTATAACTTGGAATTTGAAAACTCTGTTATCTTCAGAGGTTATAAGGACATTTCAGAGCCTCCTCCTCTGAGATTTCTCACAGTCCTGCACAATATTCAGACAAACATGTCCGTATATGAATATATGAGCTTATGTGTATATGGTGTGTTGGGATTGTGGGGGGTGCCCAGGCAGAGGGAAAGAAAGAAGGGAAAGCCATTAAAAGCCTTGCTGAGAAAGGTATTTCTTGTGGACAAAAAAGAATCAGGCCCCTCGCTCCCTACTGAGCCCATTTCTCCTGCCTTTACCGAGCTGTCAGGCATGAATCTCTGTAGCATTCCGTAACTAATTGACAGTAATGGGGGCCATTGGGAGCTTAAGAATACATGGCATTACCCAGCATGCACTGCAAGGAAGGGGGGCTGCCTGGGGGCAGCTGTGGGAAAAATAAAGACTGTCTTTTAAACTTTTTTTTTCTTTAATCGAAGGTAGGAGGTAGAAGTAGGAAGGAGCAGATTTAGGCAAACTTCTACTTGAATTTAAAACTTAAAAAATTGTAAATTTCATATCTTATCCTGAGTGAACATCTTGGCATACTATGTCTACCACACAGAAGAAACAGATGGAATTTCAATTAACCCCCGGGCCCCCTGTGAAATCTATATTGTACCCTCTGGATTTACAACATATTGTAATATATGACTTCAGGGCCTGGAGATTCCATCGCAAATCAACCCTCTTTATTTCAGGGGTTCAGAAAACTACTACAAAAGCCCACTTCAGAATCAAAAGTGACCAACTTCCTACAACTTCATTCTCAGAGCTTTTCCCATTTTAATTTTACAACAGATTGTATTTATTGAGCAGTCTTATGTTTTCATAAGAAGGTATTTTTTTCCCTTCTATTAATGATATTATGGACTAAAGCATTTTACACCAAATAAGAAATTAGGAAAACAGCTATTATCACATCTTAATGAATGATTCTGCACACACCCACAGTGAATTATCTTCCAAAGGATGTTTATATTTTAAAAATTCACATCTTTCAAGAAGATAGTCTTTAAGACTAAAGAAGACTCACGTAAAAACAAAAGCAGTTACCTCTGCTATGAATATCATTCAAAGCTATAAATGTTGAAATAATGGTAAGAATTCCAAGTTGTTTTTTAAATCAGAATTGTTTCTAAAATGCTTATACACTTATGGCTTTGACTTCTGTTTCAGTTATTTTATTATTGGCCTTACCTCTCTGCATGTGTTCTTCATTTCAAAAATAACATTCATGTGAGTATTCAACTCCTCACATACAAAAAAAATTTTAACTTAATTTTGGCCTTTCCTCATTGAGATACATTTTCTGCCCAAATTTCTTAAAAGGCTAGCTTTTCCTCAAAATTGCAATTCAATTCAAATCTCTCCTCATCATTTGAGGGTAAATTTTCCCCACAAAATGGTGCGGGCTCTTTACTTCCCGGGGCTGCCATGCTATCCCACACCTGATGAAAGGTGTGCCTCTGAACACCTAGGGAATAGCTCTTGGGAATGAGATAAGAAAACTTCCTGCAGTCAGAGAAAAAATACTTTTGGAGAACTGGCAAACTGAAATGTACCTTTTAAAAAATTAGGGATAGAAATACGATAAGAAGGTTCTCCTTCATTCCCAGGTGTACATGAGGAGCTGAGGCCCATGAGGCCATCTCAGAAGCACATCTACCAGACTCGGTGTTGCCAGCCGGGAGGAATGTGAGGAGCCATCTTTCAGGAGGCTGAGATGCTGTCTGTCCCTACTGTGCAGTTTCATGCAAGCAAGTAAGGCAGTTGCTAGGATGTTCCCCAAGCTGTCAGAACAAAGGAGCGCTCCAGCCATCTCTTCTTTTGCTCCACCAAATGCAGCCTAGAAGGAACCTTTAGAGAATCTTTCTTTCTCTCTGCATCTGCCATTGTGTGGCTGGACCAGCAGGCCTGTTGCATGGTGATGACAGCCCTCCAAAATCAAGCAGAGAATCTTGATGTGACACAAGGTCTTGGAGGCCTGCACAGAAATTCAAAGAACTAGCCAATTCACTCTAGCAGATTTGGAACATTGATTCAAAGGGTACAAGATGGTTGTTTTGTTTCACGGTACCAGGGATTGAGTGGACCTTTGCACTAAACTACAGGACCTTTGCTAAACTACATCCCAGCCCTTCTTGTTGCTTTTTATTTTGAGACAGGGTCTTGCTGAATCACTGAGTTGCCCAGGTTGGGCTCAAACTTATGATCCTCCTGCCTCAGTCTCCCCGATTGTTGAAATTACAGATCTGTCCCACCGCATCCAGTTAGAAGAGAGTTCTTTAAAGAGAAAAAACTCCTCTTATTTCAGATAAGGTTGGTTTTTCCCTTTAAGCTTCTGTTTAATCAGAGAAAAATATGAGGCTTTTAAATAGGCTGACTATTCTCCCATTTGGGATGTCTTAATATCAAGCCATCAAAGGTCATTTTGATGTAATTATTCAGGTTTATTTCCTCATCGGAACAAAAACATGGGCTTGTTATTGAACCCAGACCCAC
>PVJO010000832.1:128569-204072 GCA_004026905.1 Hystrix cristata
AAAAAAATTTCAGGGGCTAGGGATTTAGCTCAGTGATTAGAGTGCTTGCCTTGTAAGCACAAGGGCCTGAGTTCGATCCCCAGCACCACCACCAAAAAAAAAAAAAAAAAAAAAAAAGTAACTGGATTTTTGCTTTTTTAAAAAACTCTTTCGTGTGATTATTACATATGAAAAATAAAAGTCAATTCTCCTAGTACTTGTTAGCCAGCACTGTTACAAGTGGCTTTGTATGCATTAATTACCCAATAATCACAGTGCTCTATGCAGCATTACACATTATGATCCTCCTTTTCCACTGAGAGATAACTAATGACATGAACAGTGCTCTGAACACGTTTGTTCTCGGCATTTAGAGGTTACTGCCAGGCATCTGTTTTTCTGATGACCTGCCCATCTGCAGAACTGCAAGGGACTCATTTTTCAGTGTGACTCTTCCTTCTTTTTCCTCCCCACAACCTCTCTTCCCAATCAGCTCTGAACCCCACACTTTTACGACCTCTTATTTGAGACTTCCTTAGTTATGTTTGGCAATTTTACTTTCAGTCTTCCTGTTCTTATTTTTATCCTAATTTTCTATCCAACAACACCAGGGAGTAAGGCAAGGTATGAAAGAAAAGGATGCTATGGATGGAAGATATTTTGAAACCACTTGGAAAGCTTCATAATTGGATGAAGTGGGAAAAGTCTACTGAATAACAATACTGTTACACCATGTCTTCTCCACTGAACTCAAACAATGATTTTTTGTTTGTTTGTTTGTTTGAGACAGGGTCTTGCTGTGTGGTCCAGGCTGGCCTTAAACTCACTGTGTACCCCAGGCTGGCCTCAAACCTGTGGGCAATACTCCTGCCTCAGCCTCCTGAGTGTGGGGATTACAAGCGTGCACCACTAGGTGCCCATGACTGTTTTTAATTACTTGGTTGGGCCAAGGAAAATGCAACAAATTTTCTACTATATCTTTCTCAGGAACACAGTTATGTTTCAGTTTTTCCACTAAAGTCTTCACTGTTAGCCTTTCCCACAGATATCTATACCTTTCTTTCAATTTTCTTGGCACCTACATACATAGAGAGGACCTCACTGCCAAGCCTTTGTTTATTATCTTGGCTCAGAATTGTTCACTATTCGTTTAACTTATGCATATCTGATCTCCAGAACCAGGTTCCAAAGAAAAGGGCTATTGTTTTTCTTTGGAGATTCTGCAGAGCCTTGTCTTGTAAGTTACATAAACTTGTTGAGCTGAGTTAAGGAAAATGCTGTATATAGATGACAGGGCTGTGGGTGTAGCTCAGGGACAGAAGGCTTCAAATGTACAAAGCCCTGGGTTCAATCCCCAGCACCACAGAAAATTTTTAAATTAAAAATAAATGACACAATTCCCTGAAGTATAATTGCTGAGCACAAGAGCACTGAACTGTTGGGAACTGGGCCAAATAAACAAAATACGACAGCAGGAAGTGGAGGAAAGTTGGTCAGAACTGGCCAGAGACTTATATAGAAGGATAATCCCGGGTGGGGTCATCAATCCAGGCAGCAGCGGAGATGAGAGTCAAGTTTAGGCCCCTCTGTAGTAATGGGACCGTAGGAGGAAGACTGGCTAGGATTTTGGAAGATGCTAAAGTTTCCTCTGAAGCAAAGGAGAGACATTCTCTGTAGCATTTGTTGAGAAGAATCCAAGAGAATGTCTGCGCTAAGAGAAAGCAAGCCCCTAGGACACCAGAGGGGAAGATGTTCAGAGAAAAAGCATTGAAATGGCCGAGTGGCTGCTAGGAATGTTTGACTGGGCTATCCTGACCAAACTGATTCCAGCACCTAGTTTTTGTGGTTTGAACAAAGCTTCTTCCATTCTCTCCAGATTGTCCTACTTACTATACAAATAAGTTTAGGTTTTCTGCTCTCTTTGTCTCTGAAGCCTCCTAGGAAGTCATTGCCTAGGGAAGATCAGCTCCTTCAGGTGAGAGTAGCCATAGGGGTATCCTGAGCTGGGACAGGGTGCTGTTATAACGATGACCACTCAGGCCCGGTAGCGTTAGTGTTTCATGTCTATCTTTTTACGTTAGCACACTCTTTCATGTCTTCAG
Source organism: Hystrix cristata (assembly GCA_004026905.1). Taxonomy (NCBI): domain Eukaryota; kingdom Metazoa; phylum Chordata; class Mammalia; order Rodentia; family Hystricidae; genus Hystrix; species Hystrix cristata. Next base: position 130,651 of record PVJO010000832.1, read on the forward strand.
AAGTTATTTTTGCCCTCTCACTGAGAATCATAAGTAAGTTGATATTTATGTAGCATCTTTCCAACAAGGAGTTCAGAAGCCAATAATGACAAAGGGGCTCTGTCTTTTCTTAATTATTAGACTTCATTTGGTTGTTTTTGAGGTTTGAGGGATCAAGCCCAGAGCCTCAGACCGGCTGGGCAACTGCTCTACTACTGAGCTGTATCCGAAGATCCAAGATTTCATTTTTAGAGTAGTTTTAGGTTCACAGGAAACCTGAATGAAAAGTACTGAGTCCCTTTATGTTCCCCCCTTCTCTCCATTCCTCACGCCTACCCCTATAGTTTCTTCTGCTGTTAACATCTTATATTAGTGTAATACATTTGCTGTAATTGACGGTAATACTGATTGGTACACTATTACTAACTGAAGTCCATAGTTTGCATTAAGGCTTACTCTTTGGGTTACATATTCTATGGATTTTGAAGCATGATGAAACATATCCACCATTACAGTATCAGACAGAATAGTTTCACTACTCTAAAAATCACTTGTGTTCCACCTATTTATCCCTCCTGGCTCCTTGCCTCTTACCTCCCCCCTCCTCCAATCTTTGGCAATCACTGATCTTTTTACTGTCACCACAATTTTGCATCTTTCAGGATATCATATTGTTGGAATGTCATGTAGTGATATATTATACAGCACCTTCAGGTTGGGTTTTTTTTTGCTTTAACAATATGCATTTAGGATTCCTCCATTGTCTTGAATGGCTTGATACCTCATTTAAAAAAAAAATCACTGAATAATATTCTATCACATGGATATACCACGGTTTGTTTATCCATTGGCCTGTGAAGGACACGTTGGTTGCTTCCATGTTTGGACTATCATGAATAAAGTTACTATAAACATTTTTGTGCAAGCTTTTCCCGTTTTGAAGTTGAGCAACAAAAGCAAGATTCCCAGAATTCTATGAATTCTTAAAATTGCTCTTGGTCTTCCATCAAGTTTAACCTGACAAAGACTAAGGTCATATGTAGTTATTTCCAAATTGCCTGATGGCAGATCACACCCAAGGCAAGATGTGCCACTCTCTCCTCCATTGTGGAGGAGAGAGAGTCTTGGCTGACTCAGACTGGACAATCCCACCCACTAGAGCCCGTGGAACTTGGACTTCTATGCTAGAAGTCACTTGGAGATCCCGTTTCCCATTGCACGCTGTAGACAGCATGCAACTTCTGAAGCCAATTTCTAGTGTTATATTCAGTTCAGGCTGTTACAACAGAAGACCATAGACGTGGGTGTCTGAAACAATGAACACTCATTTCTTATAATTCTAGAGGTTGGAAAGTCCAGTATTGAAGGGCTGCACAGTCTGGTATCTGGTGAGTGCCAGCTTCCAGGTTTGCATATGACTGTCTTCTGATTGTCTCTTCACGTGGCCAAGAGACACGACTTTCTCTGATCAATACCCCAAAGATCCTACTTCCTAGTACCATCCCATTAGAGGTCAGGATTTCAACCTATGAATTTCGGGGTGAACTAAATACTCAGTCCACAACACCCAGAGAGCCAGGTAGATAACTGCATTTACAGTCACCCATAGTGTCTTTCCACCTGTGTGTTTTTGTTTTGGTTTTTGGTTTTTTTTTTTTTTTTTTGGTGCTGGGAATCGAACTCAGGGCCTTGTGCTTGCAAGGCAAGCACTCTAACCTCTGAGCTAAATCCCCTGCCCCACCTGTGTGTTTTTAAACCCTGCCCAGGCTCAGAGAAATCATCAGTATGTTCTTTGTTTCATTTTAAGGGAGAGTCTTAAATTAGAACCATCCAGTTCAGATTTCTTCCACTGCTTCCTTTCCTATTTTAATATGATGTTCTCTTGATCTCAACATGCTTTCAAAATGCATTTTTGCCCTATGCATGTGGGATCTTCCACTAGCAAAATTGCAAAGGTGATCTGTCTGCTCAGCCTCCAGTCTCAGCATCTTCCTTCCTAATCACCCTACTGTGCCTCTGTATGTACCTCAGCACTCAGTACCTCAGTACCCAGGACCACAGTACTCAGTACCTCAGAATCCAGATTCTCTTATTACCTGTTCTCAGGCTTTCTAATCACTCCAATGATCCCAAGCAGTGAAGAACTGAAAAGAGCTCATGCATTTTCCTCCCCTTATTGTGTTTCAACAAGGGCAACCCAGGAGTTGACTAGAATGTATGAAGCTTCAAAATAACTAGACTCACCTCAGGAAGCAGTCATTTGGTTCTCTTGAGTTGGGAGAAGGAAGAGTCCAAACCCCCTAAAAGCCTTCTCCCCAACTCAGCTCCCCACTTAGAGCTGCCTCAATACCTGTTGGAAATTTTCTCATCCCTTCTTGGACAGTCCTTCTAGGGGATCCAGTTGTCAGTGTTACCACAGAACCCCCCTTCACATACCAGCTGGGGGATCTGGTCTCAGAGAGGCTCCTCACGGAGGGAGGGAGCATCAAGCCAGGTGTCAACACAGTGAGGTTCTTCCAGCCGGGCCCTGTAGCTACTCCCTACTGTGTCAAAAGCAGTGCAGTGTGGCCAATAGCGCTTAATATGGGATTTCCCTCTGAATTGTTCATTAAAACTCCAGAGGAACAGAGACAACGTTGTACTCGTCAAGGACAGTGGAAGGAGTGGAGAAGAAAATAGACTTATGTAGGACAGCAGATGAGAGAGGAAAAGAAGTAGCTGGAACTAGGTTAACCGCTTGGCTGTCCTGAGGTAGAAGGGGAAGAGAAGGTAAGTAAGCCATGAGAGTAAATGAACTGAGTGAAGCAGATTAATTATGATGTTTTGTGTACCCAGATCTCTGAGGCTACTAAGGTAAAGGAAGACTGTCTCCTCTCAAGCTCTGGTTTGCAATGACAGTTTTCCACTTATCACCTGAATAACAGTATCCTATTTCCAGAACACTCTTGAGTCAGACCTGCCTTTTTCATAAGCAGAATAAGAAAGGACATAGACTTTAATTCTGATGTTTGCAGAGTTCCTCCTATATTTGCTGAGCCACACTTGAAGGGGCTTTATGTATATTACCCTTAGTATAGCACTTATCTTCATGAACAATTACAGGAAGCAGGGGAAGTGACTTGTACAGGGACACAGGCTAGTGATTTTGTTTTCAGTGCCAGAGATCAAACTCAGGGCCTCACAAGTGCTCAGCAAGCACTCCATCACTGAGCTGCATCCCCAGCCCTACAAAGCTAGTAAATTTCAAAGCCTCAGTTCAATTGTTTCCAAAGTCTGTTCCCTTGTTCTCTAAGTAGTATAAATCCATGTCTTCTTCTCCACTGCTTAACACTTTCCTCCTAGCAAAAAAATATTCCTGCCTTGGGTAGAAGGAACATAATCTTTTGCAGTTAGACACTATTCCTTTACCCAAATGCTATCTTCTTTAGAACATTTCGGCTGAGATGAACCAACCATTTAAAAGTTTGCCATCTGTGTAATTCTTGCTGAGAACATATTTATGAGTGTTTTTACTGCAAGGAAATTTTGACTGTGGACAGGTAGAATGGGGGGAAGACAAAAAGTAAAAGGAAGGGACCAGTCAGAAAAGGACAAAATGAAAGACCAACACAAAGGGGAGACAGAGATTGAAGACACATTTGCATGCTCCTATACAGTATTTTTGTGGGTGCAGGGCTGCCTGGGAGATGCACTGCCCATCCTGGCTCTTCACTCCACATGGGGAACTCCCTGCACCCCAAATGTTCATTGAGGGAGAAGAGGGTGGAGATAGAATGCTCGCTCTGGTGGAGATGGGGGGGAGTAGGGTAGAGACAAAGAGGGAAGTAACTTTTAAATAAAAAATGATAAGTGATGAATAGAATAGCTAATCCCGGGGAGCCCTGAGAATGCCAGACTGCCAAGCAAGGGCCTCTCTCTTTTTTCACTCTGCTTTTTCTTTTCTTTTTAATTTTCTTTTATTTAATTTCGCTGCAGCACGTATAATCAATTACAGACTGAATCAGGATAAAGGGAGGGGAAGCACTTTAATTCATAAATCAATTTTATACGGTCATCAGTCAGGTTGTGAATGCAAATACCTCTGTCGGTTTAGGTTATTCAGAATTAATTGACTCCCACCGGGCTGGGCTGCAGATGGAGAGGGGCTTTCTCACAGTCTCCTTGGGCCCAGTATGGGGGCCCGGGGCTCCCTCCCTACGCCCTCCACCAACTCCCTCTTCTCCTTTACCCTCTGGGCCCCAAACATGGAGATGATGGGGGTGGGTGTCCAGAGAGAAGTGGGGTGGATAAGAGCCCATAAACAGTGTTTGAAGAAGGAAAATGTTACACAGAAAGATGAAAGCCCCCAAACAAACCCTCTTCAGCCCAGGCTCTGCAGTGACACCTTTATGTGATTAGAAATGCTTAACTTTCAAGGGTCCCCTTTTAAATTCTCTTGAGCTTCTTAAACAAGAAAGAAAACAAACAGCAAAGCCAGAGACCCTGGGCTAAGGCTGAAGGGATATCATTCAGAAACCACCGGGTTGCAGGGCTTGGTGTGGCTGCCAGATTGGAGCAGCCAGAGTGCAGTCCAGGACAGAGGGCTAATTGCCCTGCCGGGCAGGGCCAATGGCAGTGTGTGGCGCATGCGCGAGGTTCCAGCCAGTGGCCAAAGAGATGGCCTGGCTGTGGCTCTATACCACAGGATAGAGAGAGACTGCATCATGGTCTACTATCCCCCACCCACAAGGAGTTGACCTGGGCTGTCCTAGCTGGGCAGCACCTGCTTCCCAAGCTAGGGTCTTCCATCCACAAGAGTGCATTCTAATTTAGAGAAGACACACCCATCCACCCATGGATTCAACATATTCTGACCTCAACTTTCCAGTTTTTAACCTCACCTAAATATATTCCCATGTTGTTCCAGATCCGATATATCTCAGTGGTTTTCAACACCGCATTCCCACATGAAAATCACCCAAGCAGTTTGTTTTGTTTTGTTTTTCTGTTTGTTTTTTCATGCTCATGGCCAGGACAAACCCTAAAATCCTGCTGTAAGTGGTCTCGGGTAGAGCCCCAGGGAATTGGTGTTTTTGAACAGAGTACAAGTGAGTCCAGTGTGCAGTAATGGTTAGAACCACTGAAGTCTCTGCGGACTGTGGCGAGCACTTTTAAAAACCCCTTCCTACCTCTGCAGGTGCCCCTTTCCCCCCTACAACCTGGTTGTGTTTCTCAAAGTGTCCCCCATTACAGTGACTCTAGAAACAAAATGTATCAGTAAAAAATAAGTAAATGAAATTTAAGAACATATATATTGTAGATGCCCTGGCCCCCACCAAACAACCTGCATGTTGTAAAGTTTCTTTAAAAAACTCTATAACAAATATGAACTCTTGGTAAGTGTGGGAATTCCTGCTAAGGCAAAGCACCAAGATACTTGTGCTATCTTTATTTAAAATCTAATCCTAGCCCGCCTGGTATACATCACATTTTGCCTTGACATAATAGTTACATGTTTGTGGTTTTGCCAAAGAGCTCTCCTGAGAGACCAAGACCTAAACTGCAAAGCAAAAAGAAAGTAATCCATTTGACAGATGATCCCAAAGTCTGCATATGCTAAACATAGGGTCTTAGCCCATATAGAACCTCTAACAAAAAATAACCAGACATCAAATTCCTACTCATTTTAAACCCACTCATTTTAAATACAATTGCCTGTATGCAAATAGTCCTTATTTATCTATTTGAAAAGGTTAAGAGGAATTCTTGGAAATGCTCCTTTAGTCAGTCATTTGTATTACTATATGTTATTGGTAGGAATAAAAACTTTCAATACTTCAGGTTTCTTTCCCAAGTCAGACTAGACTTCCTCTCCAAAAAGTCTGAAGGACTTAATGCAGATTAGGTACATGTTTTCTCTTGTTGTATTTAGCCAGCAGCAAAGAGAACTTTGGGGAGGGGACCTTCCAGAATGAAAGAACACCTTGTTCACAAAACTCTGGGCTTCTAAAGTAGATAATCTAAGACACCCCTGGGGGAAAATCCTTTACCTATTAGGGCAGCATGCCAGGATGAATAAATAGACACACTTCAGAGCTAATACTGACCAGCTTCATCACTTACATTGAACAAGACATATGACCTTTCTGTCCCTCAGTTTTTTCCTCTTTAAAATGGGAATGTTAACAGTAGTTACCTCATAAGGTTGTTGAAAAGACTAAATGAGATAAAGCTCCTAAAATGCTAAGCAGAAAGCAAGTTCAATAAATGGTAACATGAACTCTGATGGGGAAAGACTGGATGAGTGGTAACCAGTGGGGCTGATTTGTCCCCTCAATAGCATTAGTATCACCTGGGAACTTGTTAGAAATGCAAAATCTTACATCCCATTCTGCAACTACTGAACTAAAACTAGGGTGAGATCCAGCAACCAGTGTATTCACAAACTGTCTGGTGGTTCTGACCGCACTAAAGTTGTAGAACTATGGGAATATGTTAAGAGCTAGTGTCTAGAGCCTTAGAAAACAGTAAGAATCTTCTCAGAGCCAAGCAGTTTGTAGTAAAGAGATTGGACTTAGGGCTCTATAGAAAACTATGATAAAGATACCTCACATTATTGTGAGTTCGGGATTGAGAGGAAAGGAAATTTGGAGGAACTTCCACCTTGAATGTCAGCCAGGGGAGGAACATCCTACAGTAACCATAATGACTTGTACAAAAGTTTGTTTGCAAGGCTTTGCCATAGATGGCATCTCATAGTCCCCAGGATCTTAGGTCTCTTTCTCTCTCTCACTCTCTCTCTCTCTCTCCCTTTCTCTCTCCTTCCTTTAACCAAACCCACATTCTAAGGCCCAGAAGTACCTCTGACCGCATTGTACCCTGGGACTTCAGCAGACTGCAAGGCCCCACTCTACTGCCAAAAGAGAGCAGAGTGTGAAGCTCCTGCCCTCCATTCTGCAGAGGGAAGTTGCATCAGGAAAAGAGTCCTAGTACAATCTCAGCCATATTGCATTGAGTTGCCAATCATGTATCTCTTCCTTTTCCCTTCTCTTCTCCCACATAAAAGATTCTTGAAGATACAGAAGAAGAGGAAGGAGCTAGTTCGTAGGCATGGGTACAAAAGAATTTGGAAGTCATTTGGGGGGTGCCAGAGGTGTAGTTCAGCAGTAGAGTGTTTGTTTGGTTTGTACAAGGTCCTGAGTTCAGTACTCAGCCCCCCCCACATAATTTTTAAAAGTTATTAAAAGACAAAAACAAAGGAGGTTAAAGATGGAGAAGCAGGCATAGGCAGAAACTGAAGACATGGCTAAGGTCCTGGAGAAAAATTTTTACTTCCTTTTGCAGGAAAGAAAAGGCAATATTTTCCTCGCCCACAGCAAGGTTCATGGCTGACACTCTAAACAAAAGAGATTGATGAGAAAAAAGGCATACAAAATTAGCTTATATTTTACGTGACACAGAGTTTTCAGAAATGAAAACCAAAAGACTCAGGAAAACTGTGTTTTTTTTGGTTTTGGGGGGGTTTTGGTGGGTTTTGTTGTTGTTGTTGGTTTTTTTTTTGTGTGTGTGTGTGCCAGGGACCAAACTGAGGGCCTTGTGCTTATTAGGCAAGCACTCTACCATTTGAGCTAAATCCGCAACCCTGGAAAACTGCATTTTTATGTTTAGGTTTGATAAGGAGTTGGACAGCCATGCAGAAATATGATAGGACAAAATCATATATGGTCTGTTAGTAATAAATTGGGCAAACTTAGCAATGCCTGTTTGCTCATTTTCCTCTTGATATCTTCACGCTTTCATCCCTTTTCTTCAGGTAGATGGCAGGACATCCGCCACATGAGGGTCCTGTGGCAACTTTCAGAGGAGAATGTCAGAGAATTCTTTTGCAACTGGCTGTCCTGCAGAAAGACAGGAGGCCAGAGAGTGTGACCTTTCTGCTTCCGCAGTTTTCTCCATTCCTGAAGTTCCTTGTTTTGGGGTAGCTTGTCCTCTGCTTAAACCACCTTTAACAATTATTGAGTACCTATTGAATGCCAGGAACTCAGCTGAATTCTGAGAGAACAGAAATGCATAAGACACAATTTCTGCTCTCACATAATCCCTTACCAAAGGCAGGCAGGGGAAAAGAAAGAAAAACTGGTGCATCCCTCACCCCAAATGACATCTGAGGATGAGAATAAGTTTTTTTTTTTAAATACTCCACTCAAATTTGAGATGTGGGATTCAGCAAACAGCTGGAGTGCAAATTATCCATTCCTTGTCCTTTACTCACACAGGCACTCACAGGCTTGCATATACATAGACATCTATGCATGTGCAATCACACACACACACACACCCCAGCAAGTGTGTCCTTGTCCAGCTGGAGAGTGAAGGATGGTCCTAGTTGCTGCTGGCCCTGCTGGTCCTTCAGCTTCGGTCAGACAGGGATTAGACATTAAGTAAAGAAACACATCCTAGCAGTTTCTGGTGCATAAGCTAACTCCAACCTAACCTCCTTTCAATGAGGTAAGGGTAAAGGAATCCAACACACACAGATTTAATTTCCTGTGAAATGCACAAGGACTTAGAAACTAAGAGGGGAACAGGACTGGACAAAGACATTTTGGGTTTTATCTCAGGGGCCACAATACGCTTTTGTTCTGTTTCTCAAAGCCCAGGCCCACTTGGTCTCACCCACCCTTGACATGCCCCTCCATCTCCATGTAAGCTTCTGCCCTCCAGCCTCCCCCTTGAACAGCCTCTTTCTGCGGAGAGAAGCCACAGCAGGGTGATGCCTAGGACTTAGGTCACACAGTTTCCTCTGTATCTGTCCCAGTGGGCATTTTCTCAGTTCCTGTCCCGCTTTCACATTTTGTCTAAATGTAAGTGAGTCAGTTATTGCTGGGACAGACAGGAGACCCTGAAACGGGGCCTTCCAATTACTGTCTGCACCTCACCTCTTCCAGTGTCCTGAGACCTGTTCACTTGCTCCCTGAAAGAAGAAATGAGTTTTCTTTCCCTCTCAGACCTCTGCTGCTTTTTACTTTCCAGATCAGGCCAAACAGCCAAATGAATTTTGCAGAAGGATTGCAGCTGGCTTGTCAGGACTCTGGTAACAATATGAAAATAATTGAGAGAGGAAAAATACTAGAAGCCCTCGGGTGTCATTTTTGCAAACTTTTCTTCTGGGCATCCTTCCATGTTCAGGGTTATTCTTCGGTTCCTTTTTGTTGTCTTTCTTACCATTTTCTTCTACCTCCTCTTCCTCTGCACTTTCCCCAAAAGTATAATTTGTGTGTCTGTGACCCTGAACAAAGTTGATTCCTTAAATTTTTGTAAATTTTTTTTTTAGAGTGTTACTTAGACAAAACACAACCTGGCTGCAGCTGGAGGCGGCTGGGATTTCTGTGCCTTGTTTTAAAGCATGGTCCCTTTCATGAAACCTGGGGCAGTTAATTGAGGTGGGGGTGGAAGCCAAAGTGGGGGAGGGGGAAGAGAGGCGTGAACCTTTACACCCAAAGTGGGCTTCAGAAGAATTTACAGCCGTCTTTTCTGGGGACCATTAATGTTTTATTGCCCTACTACCAGCAGTTACAATGCTCCATAGAACTCCAAGCTGAACCCAAGCCAAAAATCCTGCAGCCTGCTAAAGCTGGAAAGAAGCCAACTGCAGATTTCACTCCAGGAACAGAGAGGGAGCTAGTTCAAGGGGGCGGAGGGTTGGTGGAAAGTAAGTAAGGTATTATAAAGTCACCACTTAGGCACTGTAGTGAAACAGGGCTGGCTTTGGCTGACTTTCCACAATTTACTGACTTAGGACATTAACCAGGTGATTTAAACACTCCAAGGCTCAGTTTGGCCATCTATAAACTGGACATGATAATAGCACCTGCCTTATAAGATTATTGTGAGGACTGAATAAGATAAGCCTGAAGAGAGCTTAGCGCAGTAAAAGTTTACTAGATAATTATTTTACATTAATATAATGAAATAATGGCCCACATCAAAAAAGAGGTTGCCTTGTAGAATTCACGACTTCTCTAAACATAAGGGTGCATGGAGACTTTCTTATTTCTAAATAGTCCCTCCCCTCTGTGGCAACTCTCTTACCTGCCAAGTCTGATGGGCACCTTTGGTGTGAGGGGAAAGAGTAAAAAATAAGAAAAATGAAAGAAGAAAGAAAACATAATAAAAGCAAAAGAGATTCAACTGGGGATGTAATTGGGAAAAGTCATGCAAATGAAAATGAAGTAAGAGAAATGAATACTGAAATTGTCAAAGATGGAAAGAAATTATGCAGCTGGACATAGACTGAGCAGGAAATGTGGAGGAGAGGCATAGGAGTCTAAAATTGTCCAGGGTTTGCTTTTCTGTCAAACACCTCCTCTGGGGAGATAACAACCCTGGAAAGCCATAAACTTTAAAAAAGAAATCTAAGCTGCAGAACAAACCTTCCCGAAGAACGTACAGTACAACCTTACTACAGTGTATACTTTCTGTCCTTACCAACTGGTTCCTCCCAACTCTCACTGAGTCAGTGATAAATGACCCAGCCTCACCTCCCACAGTCTCATACCTGCAGACTTTATGTAACCCTTCAGGTGATCCTCAACACTCTGTGCAGGGCATGCCCCGCTGTGAAGAGGAAGGTTAAATCTCCTGAGCCTGGAGCTTAGCTAGTGCATAACAAATATCTGCTGAATGAACGAGTGGATGAATAATGTAGTATACTTGAGGCTGGTCTACACACAACCTAGAAAGACTGCTAACCCATTAGCAAGGTTCTTTGTGGGGGCAGGGGATGAAATGTTCTGGAATTATTTAGTGGTTGTACAACTTGGTGATGTACTAAAATCGACTGAGTTATACACTTCTAAATTATACACCACTTTTATGGTATGTGAATTATATCTCAATTAAATAATCTTAAACACAAGCTCTGGTCATGACGAGGCAGGCGTGATTAGCACCTCCCTTCCCATTGTAGTGCTGACACTGGGTCCCTTCTCATCCCTTTGCCAAAAGTAGTCATTATCTCAACAAGTTTTTTTCAACTTATAAACTTACTAACCAACTTACAAACTTGGATTTGTAAGTGCTCCAGAAATCTTAGTGAGACCAAGGATGGTAAGGTCTTATATAAATGGCATGGGAAATCACCTAAAGGGGAATAGTTGGGTCAAATGGAATGCATATTTTTACTTTTTTGAGGAATCTCCACACTGATTTCCATAGTAGTTGTATTTACATTCCAACCAACAATGTAGAAGGGTTCCTTATTCCCCACATCCTCACCAGCATTTGTTATTAGATTTTTGATAATAGCCATTCTTGCTGGGGTAAATAATATCTCCATTTAGTTTTAATTTGCATTTCTTTGATGGCCAATGGTGATGAGCATTTTTTTCATGTATTTATTGGCCATTTGTACTTCTTCTGAGAACTGTCTATACATTTTAGTTGCCCATTTCTTGATTGGGTCTTTTATTTGGGGGCATCTAATTTTTTTATCTTCTTTGTATATTTCTGATGTTAAAATCATATTACAGGAATACATGCATACCTATGTTTACAGCAGCACAATTTATAATAGCTAGATCTTGGAAATAATGTGTATATCCATCACAGATGAATGGATAAGGCAAATTTGGTATTTATACACAGTGGAGCACTATGCTGCTATAAAGGAAGGTAAACTTGAGGCATTCATGGGATAAACCTTGAGAAATGGATAAACCTTGAGAATATAATGTTAAGTGAAATAAGTCAGACACACAAGCTTAAATATTGAATGGTTTCTGTCATATGAGAGACTATATATACGGTGATGTTTCAGTCTACAAACTTCTTTCCACAGCGGAAAGAATTAAATTTGTGAACCGAAGCACCAATATATATACAAATAAAAAGCAAAATAGAAGAGAGAGAAATTGAAAGTAGGGAGAAGTTCAAATACTTTCCCAAATTACATATACCTTTGTTGCAAAAATATTTTTAATATACATACTAATTTGTTTCACTTATACTACTAATTTATCTCAGTTCATTGAAAAGACAGTTTTGTGTTATCATCTGTTTGCCTCTTCTTTGTAAGAATCTTTTTGGTCTATGTCTTCTACTCTACTTTGAAGATAATGACACACAATGTGTTAACTATTGTTATTCTCTTATTATTTTGTTATAAAATTTTATTTTTTGTCAAAAAAAGAAGCAGGATGGCTAAATAAGGAGGGGCAGGTTTCTTCTGGAACATTTCTGAAGGAGCTGTGTAAACTTTTCAAGCTTGAACTGTCCTCAGGCTAAATCTCTTTCACATGGTCCCAGCCATCTGAGACTCAGCAGCAAGTGCATTCTGGGAAATTTATCACCCAGTCTTAATGTCCTGAGCCATGCCATGCCCTTATGGATCCCCTCAGTTTTCCTGACCATCCAGGACATTTAGATGAACAGACATGGTTTTCAGATGGGTAGAGATGAAGAACAAGAGCCAGCAATAGGCTCTCCTGCTTCCTCACTGTCCTCAGTCCGAATCCGCCTCCCCACACATATCTATAAGCCCCTAGGGAATGTTGTAAGGTTGAAAGTTTGTACGAACACTTCAGTTTTGTGAGAGCCTGTGGTTAACTTGTGCAGAGCACATTTCCCTCAGGACTTCATGTGGTGCTTGTTTCAGTTGCATGTCTAGCACCAGCAAAGGAAACTCCTGAGACTAAGCACCATTTAAGACACCCAAAAAAGACTGTTAAGAAAAACAGGGTCTCGGGTGCAGGGCTAGTGTCTGTTCTATTTCTATAAAGTAAAGAGGAAATGAGTTTATACATCATGTCTGTGTCCCATTAGGTTTTTGCATTCCATTCTAAGGTCTGGGCCAAATACTGTCTCCAAGAAAAGTTGGGAAAAGCAAGCTATCTTCTATTTCACATTCCTTCTTTAGCATCTTATTCTGACCAGACTAAAACTGTGAAAAAGTACAACGCTGCCTAGTCAAACTGAATCTTGAATCTAAAATTAAATATTAAATTACGTTAAAATCCTCATTAGGGGGTCTTATTCTAACCAGGTGGCAGAAAGTTAGTCTGTTGCCCTAGGAGCTTCTGAAAAGCCCAGTTGGGGCAGAAGTCTGGACTCCACATTCATTTCCTCTGTCTCTTCATAATCCACAGAGGATTTCTAGGTACGGTACATAGTAACTCATTACTATTGAACATTTGTTAGTGCAAAAAATCCACACTAATGCTTTTGTCTAGGAAAGAGTGGTACTGATATCAGCAGCCCTTTTCATGATTGCTAGCATGCTCACTGTACTGTTTCTAGGGCAAGACGGCTTACAATGTGGCTCAGCTTGTCCTTTTTTGTTGAAAGGTTTACTTTGTTATTGCCTGACTTTTAAAGACTAAGATTGATTTTTCCCCTCCAGTCTAGGAACTCTTATTTATTTTGGGAAGGGGATAGTTCAGTATATTCATCAGTGGTCGCATTGAATTCCTAAAATGATTTTATAATTCTCTTCTGAATCTAAGTGTAAAGGCATTTTTGATAGTCTAATTTAGGGACTTTTGACTGCACATCATTAGTCCTTGTCTTTACTTCCCAAAGCACCTTAAGCAGAGTCATTCTTTTTCTTTGAAGCTACTTCAAGAAAATACTTCATGTTTTCAGGTTGAACATTTTATTCATTCAACAATGTAAGGCCTTCTTCCCAGGATGTGAACTCATTTCTGGGTTGCCTCTGGCAGAATCTTTGTTTATACCATATTATTTGTTTATTAGATTGATTTTTGTGTTGCTCCTTCAGGGAACTTCTAGGTATTAGGCATTCCTGAGACACTGGCTTTATTCATCATTATCATCATCATTGGCACTATCTTATCACTATGAAGTTTAAATTTTTCTGTAAAATATCAAATGGATTTCTAATGTCAGAAATGCAAAAGACTGGGCCTGGGGTGTGGTTCAGAGATACAGTGTTTAACTAGCATGTGCAAGGCCCTGTGTTCCATCCCCATCACTGAAGAAGAAAAAGAAGCAAAAGACTGCTTGCTATTTTCCACACTTATTAACAGTATTCTGGAAATTGAATGTGAGACAAATTCAAATTTACTTGTATTTTAGGGTGGTAAACTATGCTCAAGCATTGAGGATTTTCCTTCAAATCTCACCCTTGGCAGCATCTTCAAATTCAAAAATGAAGAAAGAGTGAAAACCTTTTGTAAGCCCTTCTTCATGCTGAGGACTGTGACTGGGTTATCTGGGCTAATTCTCACCAGAAATCCATGAGGCAGGTGTGCATGTGTGTGTGTGTGTGTGTGTGTGTGTGTGTGTGTGCCTTCTCACTTCTTTATCCATAGTTGCTCACAGTCAACTTTTATCATCTTTGGCTCATGGAAAATGCCTTCATTTGTTTTTTTGTAACTTCTTCTCACCTTATACCAGTCCCACTTCACCCCTACACTCCACAGGCTATGTGTTCAACTTGTATTTGAATACATTCTTGTAATAGGTATTACTCTGTGCATGTGTACTTTTATTTACATAAATTAATTCTAAGGCATTTCTAATCTCTGAAATAAAAGTTCATCTTACAATCAATGATATATTATAGGTTGATTTGTAGTTTTTTTTTCTTAGTGGCATATAAAATGAAAGTGCCCAGTATACTAGGTGGCATTAAATTTGATGAAATATTGCATCCCATTTCTTAATTTTCTCCCCCATCACACCAGTCTAAGACCATCACATTGCTATGTATTCACGTAATCTATTGCTTTTAATTACTGCTCCGGGGTGGGTCTCACCAAACTTTATCCATTTCCAAAGCCTGCCAGGTTGGCCTCTGCTCCCTAACACCACAAACAGTGCTAGAATGAGTATTCTTGTACTACCCTCAATGGAACATAAGCATTCTACAGGGATTGTATATCTAGGATAAAATTGGTGAATCATAAGAATTTAAAATATTAATTTAACTGAGTAGAGCCAGACTGTCTCCAGAATAGCCACATTTTATTCCCACCAGCAGTACATGAGGGGCCTATGTGCCCCTCTCCCCATCAACACTTAACATTACACAGCTTTTTGATTTTGCATATTTTTGATTTTGCATATGCTTTTTTATTTTGCTTTTTGATTTTGCTTTTTGATTTTGCCTTTTGATTTTACATGTGCTTTTTTTTTTTTTTTTTTTGGTGCTGGGGTTTGAACTCAGGGCCTTGTGCTTGCTAGGCAAGTGCCCTAACCACTGAGCTAAATCCCCAGCCCCTACATATGCTTTTTGATTTTGCATTTTGCATATGATTTTGCATATGAGAAAAGATAAGTTGCATGGGTGGATTCTGTCCTCTTTTATCAAGAAGAAATAGATGTAGCTAGTGGTACCAGAGTCTGGGACAGTACCAAGGTGTCTCTGTAACCATATAGATAAACTATATGGTTTCATAATCTACATTTTTTCAGTCATTTATAAATGTTCCTTGGCATCCCTGGACATTACTACTCTTATTAAAGATTGGAGACATTACTATTTTTATTAGAGATTAGAGACAGTACTATTCTTGTTAGATGTGATGATGTCCATGGGTTCCCAAATCTATAATTTTCCAGCTCTGAATACTCTTTGGTCCATCGACACCTGCTGATGGAGCAACACCAGCTGCTCCTGATGGCATCCAAGCACCTCCATGGGCTTGAAGGTGGTAAAAATGAAAAAGCTCTTATTTGTACCATTTCAATCTAACTGACAAGAGAACCTAATGAATAACCAGACACCCACACTCAGTGTTATCCCTTTTTAAATGAACTTCCTCTGCTGGTCTCTCCCATCCTCAATTATGACAACACCCTGATTAAAGACATGGTCTGCAGTGTATTTTTACAAAACCCAAGAGCATGCTACATCAGGTTGTGTTCTAGTCTGAAAAAAATGTTATTTCCCTTGTTCTGATGAGGGATGGATAACATCATTTCACTGAGGGAAAGTCAAAATGAAAATAACAGTATTCACAAAAGGAGATGTCAAAGCGTTTTCCTCAATCATTTCTTGTATAAGAGTGGGGAGCTAAGCTATGAATTCGGGGACTGCTTTGGGAGACTTCCAACTGAATGATCTCTGTCCACTTTTCTTTCTCTCCACTGGATGGTGTTCCATACTCTCCTGGGTTCCAGCTGGTAGGCCGGCAGACCTTTGGTGTATGAGCACAGAAGTGTCGCTTCTGACCGTTTCCTAATGGAGGTGCGACCTTCTCAGGCTTCGTAAGTGCAAACCCATCAGAGCTTTCCTGTGTCACCCTCTTGTCAGCTTTCTAAATCTCAGAAACTCAGAGAGGCTGTGTTTTTCTTGGCTGAGTTTCAGCTCCCTCTTATCAGCAAGAAAGAGAGGAAGCACAGTGAGAGATTCCACAGTGAGATGTCCCCACTCCTTGGCTCGCGTTCACAGAGTCGGTGGCTTATTCCATCTCCTGAGCTCACACATCTCCATTCCGAGCACCCAGGGCACCTCAGTCTTGGGATTTTAAAGTGCAGGCTAGGAATTATTACCGCTGTGCACTCAAATAGGTTCTTGTGCAACTCGCACGTCTTGGTAACCTAATCGAGGCTGTCTGTTTTGCTCTTGCCGCCTGCATGAGCTATCCTTACAGCCCTCTCTCGGTAGCAGAATTTATTCTCCCTTCATTGGCCAACTGGAGAGATTTATTTTACTCCAACATTACTTCAAATTTGCTTCCTGGGAATTGTTGCATAGCCAGTTTGCATCAACCCTTCTGGGACCTGGACAGGAAATCCAGTGTCAACCCACAGGAAATATCACTTTGGCCAAGCTGCAGGACAGTGGTTCCGTACTCTCAAGTACCACTGTGCTTGCCTTCACTTACTCTGAAGTGTCACTGCTGCAATGTGCCCTGCGCTGCTCAGCTTGCCAGATAATGCTCTGGTCTGGAGCTCACTGCTTCTTTGTTAAACTTCAAGTAACAATATGATGTAGTAGAATAAGCAGAGTACTGTGAAGCCCCAATTTGACTGATCACATAACAGTACAACCGGCTTTACATTGGTTTAGGCCAGGTTTTTCACCAAAAGAGTTTTCTGAGAAAAACAAAATTGTGATATTTCAAGTTCTTTTTTAATTTTGAAAATGGAAGATGAGAGATTATGAATCTAATCAATAGAGAAAGCATACTAAGCCTATGCACAAGAAAAGATACAGTTATAGATTCAAATCCCATCAGTCTGGTTTGGGGGAAGTTACCTAACTGCTCTGAGCTTCAGTTTCCTCATTGGCAGAAGTGAAACTTTTTGTAACTATTTTACAGCACTATTTAGAGGACAAAAGGAGATATTGCACTGTAGCACTTGGCATTAGGTAAGAAGAGAAAAAGAAAGATACTTACTATTTTTTAGGCTATGTGGAGGGATGCAAGGATGAACTCAGAAAATGAAATGAGAGAAAGAAGGAGATGAGCTAGAGTGGAAAGCTTTGGCTTGGGAATGGGATAGCAGTCAGAAGAATGAAAACTTAGGAGCAGGATAGATGGGTTCCAAGGAAGGTTGGAGCGTTTAAGTTAGGTGTCTTGAGCTATAGCAAGAATGTGGCACATTGCAACTAAAGGGTGAATAAAAAATTCAGCTAGAAAAGATTGAGAACTAGTTACAAACTTGCCTGTGGAGAACCCATCAATGTGCATTGCAGCAGTCGATGAGCTGTTCTGATAGAACCTTCTGAATCTTACTGGCCTGGAAACGGTGCTACCCCAAAATTTCACTGTAGGTGACTAAATGCATGCTGCATCAAACCTTCAAAATAGAAATGAAAAATACATCATAATACTGTTATTTTTTCTCTTTACCCAAATTGCCAAGCACTGGGCTAAGGAATTTAACAGCCTTCATGTTAAATTTTCACAATGCTATGGGGTTTGTATTATTTTCCCTTATTAAACATGAAGCAGTTGAAGCTCAGAGAAGCTGAGTGATTGTCCAGGGTCACATAACCTGTAGCTGTTAGAGCTGAAATTCATCTCCTAGTCTGACCGGTTGCAGGAACCATGGTCCTAACAAATACGTTATACTTACTTCCTCTCAGTAAAAAAGAAACATCAGTCATAGGTTTTATATGAGATAGCTCTAGTCTCTTAGCTTAGAAATGGAATGCTGCAGTGGTGCACCTTCTGTGGGAAGGATCTTGAGCTCCCCTCACCACAGTCCCTCCCCTTAGGCAAATCCCAGTCCAGGTCCACATCTACCAGGCAAAGCTTACCTTATATCAATGGAGTTGGAAAGGATAACTTTGAATCCTTTTTTATGGAGGGAGGGATGCACAAAGAAAAGAGTATGTAGGACCAATGACAATCACACTATGATCCTGCAAGCTTTTTTTTTTAATTTTATTTTAATGATGCATTCTAGAAGTACATAGTGATAACATTCATCATAGGGGATTTGTACCTGTACGTGATATACCTTGTTGCTTCTTTTTTTCCCATTCCCCTCCCCTCCCTTTTAAAAGAAGTTTTTTTAAAAAATAAGCCAGAAAGTGTACAGAGTGTAAATGCACCCTTTGCACAATATAGCCTCCTCTTTCGCTAATCTGGGTGAGCTGTGTCACTCTAGGCACCCTGAAGTGGAAAACATATTCTTTTGCCAGGCTACTCTTTTTGTTTAACACAAAAGTTGACACAAATATGTCCAAATGCTTAAAGATATACAAATGTAAGCAGGTACTTAAAGCTCAAAACACACATGCTGTACCCAAGAACTGTATACCTCAACATGTCCATGGACTTAAGTTCAAAAGCACCAAGAGATTGTAAAGCAGCCCAAAGAACTTCTTTGCAAATATACAGCACACACACATGCGCGCGCGCACACACACACACACACACTCTTCCCCAAAAGACAAGGAGACAAAAAGATCAAATTACCATTCCATGAACAGTTTAAAAAAGAAAAATCATAAATTTGGAGCCCAATCTATAGTGGGTAAATGAAGAGGCCAAGAGGGATTGAGAAAAAGGATAAAGCTATGTCAATTAAACCAATACATTTTTTCAAGGTACAAGATCAGAGTGCCTATTAACAACAGATCCCAGAGTTTCCCAATTAGGTAGCACCTCCCCCTGTCCCTTGAAGGGTTCCAGATCTGTACAACTTGGCAATCACACCAGATCTGATCTTTTATGACCCAGAGGATTGAGTTGGGAATTGAGAGGGAGAAAAGGAGCAGGTAAAAGTATTGTAAGAGCTCCATGGTGAAAAACAAGTTTGAATCAACCAGAAAAACAGAAAAAAATGATCTAATTCACCTCTTTCCTTCTTCTCCCTGCATAGAATGTACCCAGTAAAAACAGTTGAAAGAAAGGGATTATCCACCCTGTTCTTCAAAGTCAAGTTATTTTTGGTTAATTGGGGGTAAAAATGTGAAGCAACCTCTAGGCAAATGTTCTTTCAAGTCTTGCCTATTTGGGATCAAATGCTAACTCCATACTGATAGAAAGACATTTGGGGCCTCAATATAGTTCCTGTAATACTCATTTAACTAGAATATTGAAGGATTTGGAGGTTATGATTCACTGACTCATCCCATGAAAATATAATGCTACTCTTTGAAATAAGAATAAGTAGTAACTGTGTGTCTGCCATTGTGCTAAGTACTTTTCATGCAATGATCTTATTTAACCTTCACAGCTTCAAAAAATAGGTGCTGTTTTTACAGAAACAGAATTTTACAGAAAAGGTTGGAGTTATTAAATAATTTACCTAGTCCTCACAGATAGTAAGTAGCTTAGATGCATTATAACTCAGATCTGACATTTTTGTCTACTTTAAATGGCTTTTTTCCTCATTATTATTCATTTAGATATTTCACAAAATGTAAGTACTAGAAATAATAGGATAATGTGTATTTTGTGCATAAAGCCCTTGTCTTATTCTTGGTTATTTTCTTAAACTAAATTTGAAGTAGTAAGATGGGTTTTTTTGGTTTTTTTTTTTAATTTTATTTTAAACCAAGAACATGTATTGGTACATTTTACATATAATGGTTACATTCATCACATTTATTTTGTACCTGTACATGATGCATCTTGGTTCTCCCCCCTCTTCCCCTCCCCTCCCCTAGTAAGATGTTTGAATCAAATGATTTAACATTTTTCTGGCTCTCACCATAGGAGGTGATCTAAATACATGGCAAATGCATAATTTTTTTTTAATATTACAGTAAAAGGTACATGGCCATTAGTCCCCCTCAAACTATTCCCCTTCACTTTGAACAAATTATCCCATCATTTCTGTCACTTTCTGAAGCAGTTCTGGGAGCCCTCTTTCAGGTTTTTATGAGGTGTGATAAGAAATACAGTGAATGCTGCTGCCAAGTGCAATCTAATAGAAAGGCAGGCTTAAAGAAACATTATGGTGTGTTCTCATCTATCTTACTCACTAGATCTGGCACCATGCAATTTTTGGCTCTTCCCCAAAGTCAAACTGACCATGAAAGGTAAATGTTCTAAATAGATTCAGGACATTGAGGCAGCCACAACAGCGCAAATTAAGACATGAAAGAGGACTCCCAGAACTGCTTTGGAAAGTGGCAAGAATGGTGGGGCAAGTGTATTCCAAATGAGAGAGAATATTTTGAGGGACATTAATGACAATGTGTAATAAATTTTTTAAAGTTTAAACATTCGCCATATTTTCCAATCTCACCTCTTATTGCTAAAGGACATTTTAAAGTGTTTTGCTGATTTAGATGGGGAATGTGAACATAAAAGTGACCTATTTTCAACACTATTTCATATGTTTTTCAACAGTGTCTATTTGATGATTGCAGTTGGCTGCTGTCTATTCACTGTTCCATGTTCAAGGGCAAAGATTCCCATTTCAGGGGCCAATAGCTTTCAAAGTCCTTGAACGTACTGGGTTATAATGGGTACCAGAATCTCTTCCTAGGCTGAGGTAATCTGAAGACCCAAGGGTTTGGGCATATGTGGGAGGCTGGAGGGTATGGCAAGAAAATAAAAACCATAGGCAAAGAAGTTATTAGCAGTTTTTAGAATCTTATTAGGAAGTACTCAGATCGCCTTCATTTCTCCCAAGAAAGATTCATGATTTCAGTCATTAGATCCTTTATTTGCTGTAAGAATGTGAAAGGTGTGTCTAGTCACCATGTTATTGCTGTGTGTCTAGGTAAGTGTTATTACTGTGCAGAGCCAGTATCTTATTGCTCTGTGTCCAGGTGCAGGTTTTTTGTTCTGTATCTAGAGCCAGTATTATCGCTTTGTGTGAGATAATATGCTATTGTTCCATGTCTAGCTGCAGTGCTAGTGTTCTGTATCACAGGCAACAGAGCTCTTGCTGACTTCCTCTAAGAAGTGCCCATAGTAGAAAGAGTAGAGCAGAAAGCCCAGCAAGTCGAGGCTTGCCCTAACCCTTTGGCAGACTTGGGCCAAGCCCTTTAACTGCTGTGCCCCAGGGCCTCAATTAAGCCCAATTAAACAAAATGGGGAGATTAGGCTCGAGGAAAAAGGTCTCCATAGTCCTGTCCAACCCTAGCTGTCTTTTTCTACCCCAGCTTGAGCTTCTGCCTGTGAGACTTCCAAGTACAAAATGGGATTAATCCATCAGCTCAGCTGCACTGGGAGAGGGAAGGAGGCTGGGAGGAAGTAGCAATGATACTGCACTCCACTGAGCACTGAAGAGGCTCCATTCATGGGCCAACAAAACCTGGGCGAAGCCTCAGACTTAATCAGCCAAGGAGGCTCTAGCAGCAGGAACAAAGAAAACCAAAGTCTCACTTGGTAGTGCTGGCACAGCGTCTGTGTTCTTCCTCAGACCCAGACCACTGGGTCTCCAGCAGACAAGACCTGGAGCGGGGGGCACACTGCGCGCGCACACACACACACACACACACACACACGCACACACACACTGGGGGATATCAAGTTTCTAGAAGGAAAGATGCAAAGACAAAGCACCCACAGAATGAGGCACAGCCGATATGATTGAACAAGAATCTAATTTTAAAATTACCTTTTAGTCTATTTTTTTCAGTTAAGATAATTTTTACACCTAATAACCAAAGGAGTGCTTTGGCGACATTCAAAATTAAACTTTTGCATGGACCTCTGCATAAAACCTTTTAGAGTACTGCAGTTAGTTGTTTCTTAACATAGTATAGTTGCAATACTTAATACCATACATAGGTACAGTATGTATAGCTCAGCAGATTTTTTATTTTAATATTCTGACATTCATCTAGTGAAGTAATTAGAGATTTTGTACAGCTCTACTTCATAAGTCATTTTGTAAGTGGGAAAACTGACACTGAATCTCCTATGGCTGCTTCTTCCGTCTACAGCATGCCACTATAATCACTTAGGCCAACTTTGTCATAGGATAATCCTTGTTCCTGAATGGATGGGGGTAGAAATGAGAGAGTGTCATTCCCCATCCCTAGGGAAATGCCAAGAGGAGAATGGAGAACTAGGATGTCAAAACAACCAGTAACTGTACTTGAATAGAGCCCCGTCTCTGTGCTAGTATAAATGTCACACTCCTTGTCTTTATCAGAAGCTAAAAGTACTGGGAAGATTAGATTATTATTAGGATGTCTCACAAAATTAAATAATTACTTGTTTTTGTTTTCTTTTGTACTTACACAGTTTTCATCATGCGACCTTCTGCTGACCTGTTCTATCATAAATTGCATCTTTCTGAAGGCAAGTCTGAGTGAGTTCTTACAGGAGTATAGTATTAGTAGCATTTCAAATAATGGGCATAGTCGTAAGAAAAGAAGCTGGAGCTGTCGGCAGCCTTTTGTGAGGTCTTCGAATAAGACATTTTCCAAGTAGCTCTAAGGCAAATATTTTTGGCTGGAAAGTCTAGTCTAAAAGAGAGAAGAAGCATCCTCCAAATAAAGAATTCAATTTGTTGTGTTCAGTTATTTCTCCCCAAGGAATGGGTAAACTATGTAGAGTTAAAATTATTGAGTTATTATGACCAGGAAATGACATTGTTTCTTTCTTTAAAATATGACACCTATGACCACAACTGTTGCCAACCCCTTTTAGATGTTTCTTTCTCTTCGCTGATTTCAGCTATATTCCTTCTCTGTGTTCCTACTTGTGATTTGTTCTTACCTGTGAACTCAGTGACCCTCATTATTCTGTCTAGTTGCCCCTGATCTTACCCCCAACCTGTGACCAAACCCACTATCTGTCCCTCCTCTGTCCTTTCCAGTCCAGAGCCCTGGCTTTCCTATCCAGTAATTTCCTGACACTGGATCATTTCAGCCATCATTCCTACTAGTGAGAGCTTTGGGACAGAAGAGCTTTTGGCAGCACTTCTCTCAAAACCCCCACAGAGGGTCTTCCCGTGCATTGGCTCTAGCCACTTCAGACCCCTCTTCCCCATCACCACAGAAGGAACACAAGCTCTTGGCAAGCTTGTGAGCAAGAGGACACTGATGCAACCATAAATCTGATTTAAAGCTGCTTGTGGGATTGGAGCCTTCTGCTGGGTCTCACCTTCCTGCTACAGTCTCTTCTACACGTCTCTGTAGACCTCAACTCCCTTGTATTGACCTCTCCATATCTAAAAATACTTCCGACTTTGGTGGCAGCTTTCATCTAAAGGGACTGGATATATACAGTGGGCATAGTGTGCATGTTTGCAGAGTCGAATGGACTGCCAAGAAAGGACATCAGCTTTCTGTTGTGAGACTGCAGTAGAAGTGGGGCTGTGACTGGGAAGATGATCTTCCCTCAAAGGGTGTTCTGAAGCTCACAGAAGGTTACAAAGGCCTGCCTTGTTAGCGAAAAGGGCCAAAGTGCATGTGCGTGTGCGTATGCATGTATGTGTGTGTGTCTAGGAAGGGGGAAATCTTCAATATAGAAGACGCAGTAGGTAAGTCATGAAGCTTTTCCAATAATCAAAAAGGTTTCAGAAATTGGATGAAAGTATAGTCTTTCCAGGGAGCAAAAGAATAGACACTGTGTTCAAAGGTCTTCTGTTGACCTGAAATTGTGCAGCTCCTCCTATGACACACAGGGATGCAGAGAAGATCTGGATGCACCAATGACCATCACCATCCTTTCCGGCTCTGAATCTTGACTCTCCTGACATCATTAGAGTAAAATCTTCCACACCCCAGGAACCAGCACAGAGACTCCATGCCCAGAGATATGAGGGCAAAATTCTCATCTGTGCCTACAGTTGGTTGGGTTCCAAGTGCCTCCCTACTTGTTTCCCTGAGATTGCTCCTAGTTGCTTTCTTAGGTACAGGCAAGCCCTGAATGCACACATTTAGGGGTGATTTTCTGGTTTACTTCCACAGATGGTTAATTGCATCCCCTGTGTATGAATCTCAGTTGTCTACCGAACTGATTTTCCATAACCACAGACTTTGTCTTACTGTGGTTTCAGGCCTTGCTGTGTCTTCTAATTCTCTGATCTGCCGGTAGAAATGAACCTCCAGAAGTAACAGTTCTCGGATAGCACAGATAGAAAGCAAACTGTGCATTCCAGTCATTGTGGACACTCAGAATTCATTTTATGCATTCTTCCCATACTGCACATCAGCAACTGGTATGATAGCTGTGTCCTCACACAGCAACCTTTTGAACAGCAAAGGAATCAAATAAGAGAGGAAAGCAACTGCAGGCAAATGTGTGGACTGAAGTTAGCACCCCTAGCTCACAAGCAGGGCAGGAGGCAAAGTTCCCATGGCTCCCCTCTCTGAAGTTAGCTGATTGTCCTGAAGTATCACTGGCACAGCAAACGCCTCCTAGAAGTCCCCAAGTGTGGGCGTAGGAAGAATAGATGAGTAAGACATAGTGCTTGCACACTGGGACCTCACAGTGAAGGCAAACATGCCGTCTTGTCAGCAAGTGATTCCTGGAATAAGTTGCTGGCAAGGAGGAGATAATGGCTGGCAAGGAGGAGAAGGGACATTTGCAATTAACCTGGAGAAGCATTCAATCTTGCAGTCCTTCCTGCAAACACAGTCTTTTTCTGCGCTGGGAGCACTGGCTGCTCCTTCGGCCTTCCCTTTCTCCCACTCTTTCCTCTCAGCCAGTGGAGCCTGGCGGTATGCCCCTTCTGAGGCCTGCGGCCACGGCTCTGCTGGGTGAGTCACTTCCACCCATCCACACACAGCAGCAGCACTCTACAATCCACAGGAGGAACATGGGTCTCCAGATCCAGCTCAGTTTGGCCGATATGTTTACTTACTTTTAAAAGGTCAAAGAGTGAAAACTCTTATTTGAATATACGTGTGCTTTGACTCCATTTTAAAGAATAAGGATTGTGTCCATTTTTTTTAAGTGCATGTATCTCACTATCCTGAGACCTCAATGCCAGAAAGTTTGTACTAATGAAAAAAGCAAAGAACTAAACTAGAAAGGTTTAGTAAACTAAGGAAGTTGTACTGGTTTTGGCAATAATTAAAGTAATATATTCCTAAAATATTATTGTTCACGAGATGATAATCCAATATATTATGAATTCAACAATATTAAGTGTTAGTCACCTTCCAGAGTACTGGAAATACCGAGCAAGTCTTAGTCTCAGCCTTCGCAGATTTTAGATATTTCTTCAAAGTAAAAGACACAGCTTCCTGCCATAACTGAAAATCCATCACTCTCACTCTCTCCGTCTTCCTCTTCTTCTCTCCCTTGCCCTCTCGCATCTTTCCCACACTGTCACAGACGATGTTAGCAATAGCGCTTGACATCAGGAATCGCTTTGTATGATCTATAATGTGCTACATGATTGTGTCAGGACAGACAAAGCTATGCTGTAATAACAGCTCCAAACTTTTAGTGACTTAAATCAACATGAACGGAAGCCATGTGTTCATCACAAGCCAGCAGGATTCTTTATTGTAGTCACAGGAGTCCCAGCCTGATGGTGCTGCCACTATCTTGAAGGCTGTTGGTTATTGTACCAAAGGGAGAAGAAAGCTCTGGAAGGTCAAATAGACTCCAGGATCCAGCCTGGAAGTGTCACATGTCACTTCACACAAATCTCCAAGGCCAAGGGCTGGGAGTGTGGCTTAGTGATATAGCATGTGCCTAGCATGTGCAAAGCTCTGGGTTCCATCCCCAACAAGGCAAAAATAAAAATATCAAAGGATATAACTAGTTACAAGACTCCACGCAACCGTAGGAATCCAAGAAGTTCAGTCTACCCTGTGCCCATAAGTGAGGCAAATGAAATATTTGGTTAATAGCACTAGTGACCACTGCAATGATATATAGTAGATTTGGCAGATACTGATCTTAGTCCAAAATGCTAAGCCACTGTATTATCCCAGGCCCATCATAGTGAGTCCTGCCTTGCCAGCCTCAAAGAAAAGGAGGACGAGCACAATTACCAGATACCTCTCTAGAATAATCTGATCTCAGATTAACCCTGCATGCCATTCTCCAACCACACCAATAAATGTAGAAATTGAAGGTGAAGAATGTGGGCAACCAGAGGGCAAGTGTAATGAGGTGATTAAGTGCAGAGACTTTAAAACCAGGCAGATTTGGGTTTGCATTCTGGTTCCACCATTTACTAAGCATGTAAACTTTGGCAAGTTTCTTAAAATTTCTGGGTCTCAATTTCCTCATTTGCAAAATGAGACTGATAAATCTAAATCAATACACTTATTGCTAGGATACACTGAGATAGAACATGCAAATCTTTTAGCCCAATACCTAGTAACTACAAGTACTCAGTAAATTGTAACTATCCCTAGTATTATTAGGATTGGACTAATAAGGAAATATCAGTGCAATGTCTGAAAAATATTGTGAGACAAACTAAAGGATTTTTAAATAAAATTGTTGTATTTTCTTGAGGTGCTATACTGTCAAGAAAAGAATGCAAGGAAGATATGACCCCAAGAAATATGCCAAAGGTGTGATACCACTGGAGTATATTTCCCCACACACAACCTTTAGAAACATCAGGAATGGAATTGCTCTATAAGCATTGCTAAATACCTTATGAGCTTGGAATAGCTATTCTACAGCAGAATAGAGATGAGCATGGACTCTGGGGTTGGATTGTCTGAGTTAAAATCCAGATTCCACTACCACAGTGTATGGATTTAGGCAGCTTACTTTACCTCTTTCTTATCTGTAAATGGGGATAATAATTATATGACATGAGGTTGCTATGTTGATTAAATGAGAAAATGTATATAAAATACTTAGCCCAGGGTCTGGCACATAACAAAGGCTCAATAGATATTAGTTGGAATTATCAAGTACAAAGAAATCAAGACTGACTCCAGCAATTTAAGTCACTTGCCCAAGATCACATGGTTAATAATTACGAAAATTTAAACTCTGGTCTTTCCAAATCCAAAGCACATGTGCCTGTGTCCTACCACATCATTCCATTCTCATATAATTGCCCTTAAGACTGCATTAATCTTCTGAAATTTGGGTCAAGCAGTTCCCAGGCATAATTGAAGAATAACAAGAAATTATGTGGTAGCAGACTATGACAGTGGCAGTGAGTAAATGGAGTCACTCCGTTTTCCAGACTGGTCCAAGCAGGCTTTTGAGGACGTTTGTCCTATGAGAAGTAAGAGGTGTACTTCCCAGTTTTTGACACCTACCATGGAGTATTTGCAATCTATCAGGTTTAGTGTTAGGTGGCTTGATTTTCTTTTCCTTTAATCATCACACAACTCTTCAAGGGAGGGAAATATCTCCTAACCTATTTTACTGAGGAGAAAATTAAGATTCAAAGGGCTAAGTGGGTACTCAAGATCACACAGGCGAGAAGTGGCAAAGCCTCTGAAAGATTTAGAATCTTAAGATGAAAAGAATCTTTTTGCGCCAAAAAGTGCAATATCTTTTTAAAAAATTCTTGGTTAGTTATTTTCCGGATTGTAAGAGTAATAAGTGCATATTATAGAAAAATTTTAAAGTGGAAAGAAGCAGGAGAAGTCACCCATTTTTCTACCTCCCAAATTCAACCACTGTTAACCTGACTTGTTCCTTCAAATCTTTTTTAACCTTTGTTTTTTATTACATAGTTGAAGTTTTACTATAAAATTTTACAACACAATTCTTTTTAGGAGCCCAAGAATGAATTCAGTAAGCATTTCCAATTAATACACCAATTAATATTTCCAATTAATATACAATTTTTGGTTATAAAATATTTTGGAAAGTGATAATAATAGCTGCCATTCATTAACTATATCTACATATGACTGGCACTCTACAAATTAGTTTTAATTGAATTATCTCTTTTTGTTCAACCCTATAAAGTATTTTAATACACTCTACTTTTTAAGAGAAAAAGCTAAAAGACAACAAATGAGCCGAGAGATACAATTTATTTTCAAAAACCCAAACAAAACACTGCCAGGATCTGGCCAGTGGATGTCATAAATTCTTTTTTGTTTATACCCCTTTTCCATCTGCAACACAGTAAGGATCGGTGCTCATGATGGAGACCACAATGATGATTCCCAAACATCACAGATTAAAGGATGTTTAACTACAGAACAGAAGAACTTCCCTCCCTTGTCTTGGGCTTGGACAGGCATGCACTTGAGCAGCCCAGGTTGTAGGACCACTCAGTGGACACAAGAAACAGGCAGTGAGCTACATCTCCCTAATATGGCCTGGAATATGTTCCACTTTCCTCTTTTGGTCATGTTTGCTGGCTCTAGAGGAGCCCTCTTATCTCTGGGACCTCAACTGCAGGCCTGCCTTTTCTCTAACCCTCAGAAACCTTTGACTAGTCAGAGACAAAGTAGAAAATGGTAGCTGAATTGTCTTTGGTGGGAGTCCTTGCCTGTGAAATAGGAAGAAAAGGACAGGAGTAAAAAGCCTTTTTGAGATGAACAATGGTACCCTCAGTCAAGTGAAATCTAAAAATAGCCTCTGTGTGATAAGAACACATGGCCCTGAAGAGCCTAAAGAGGTCATGCTGGAGGAGGCTCTGGCTGCAGAGATGCTGTCAGAAGTGGACATTTGGGGTTTGCTGTTTCATAGGTTTAAGGACCAGGTCTACATTTTGATAACTGGACTTGCTAATAGCTAGTCATTCCAATCGCTACTTTGAGCTCTTTGTTTGATTTAAATAAGGAGATTCAGCCAGTAATACTGAGAAGAGCTGCAAATAACTCCTCCAGTTGGGAGTGCCTGCTTGTTTTTCCTTCTGGCGGGCCATGGTGATGTGCAGGCAACACTCAAGCACATTTGAGAGATAGCCCAAGGGAGGCCTCCATCCATATATTTGAGCTTTCAATTTACTCACTTACACTTACCTATTTAATTCCCTTAGGATATAAAAATTGCTGCTAAGTTAGTAATTTTGGTTGGATTTATATAGGATGTCTGCATAAGAGGGTGTCCAAGTATCAAAATACATAGGTAACCATGAATGAAAGAGGAACTTCGCAAGAATTTAGATATACCATTTCTCGTACCTTTATTTCTTCACTAAATAATTGAAAACCTTTATTGAGCACCTACTGTGAGAAGCACTGTGCAGTATGTTGTGAGAGATGCTAAGACATTTGAAAGGGTCCAGTAATTCCACCACTTGGGTATACATCCCCAAGTATTCAGAAGTGAAAGCTTATATTCATACAAAATCCTATGAATGTATGCTTTCTGCAGCGCTAGTCAAAAGCACCAACATTTTTTAAAAACTCAAATGCTGGGTCGGAGATTTAGCTCAGTGGTTAGAGTGTTTGCTTCGCAAGCATGAGGCCCTGAGTTCGATTCCCAGTACAAAAAAAAACAAAAAACTCAAATGTCTTTCAGTTGGTAAATGGGTAAACAGAATCTACTTCAGAATCCTACAATACTTTAGAGAAAACATTATTATGGTCAGTGTTATGAGATGGTACCATAGGAAGGAAAGGGTCACATTTTTCTTCTAGGGAATTAAGGATTATATGCTGTTGTAAACAAGAAAACATATAAAAGTGAACAGAAAGAGAATCAGGGCTTTTATTAGCTGTAATGTGCATGTATGAGTGTTCATATTGCATCCAAGTGCATAAATACTGAGTATGAAGTGTGAGTTTTGAAAAAGCAGAAAGATGAAGTATGTAAGTGGAAGAAGCAACTGGAAGGCTGCTTACAAAATAAAAGAGTCTGTGTTCATCCACAGTGATTTCAACCCTAGAAGCAAAGTGAAACAAGTGTGTATTTATGTGTGTGTGTCTGTCTGGCTGTCTGCATGGGTGCACATGCGCACATGTGGTCTATGTGTGTTCATTTGGAGGGCCCAAAGACTTTGATTAAAAATTGAAAATATTAACCAGTTTTTAAAAACTAGGCTCTTTGTGGGGGCAGGGGAGGTTCCTCTATTTAGGCGGACTAGAGAACAGATAAACTTACTGAACTGGCAGGGCAGCGGCCCAGCCAAAGGAAAGCCCGTCTGAATCTGCAGCTCAGAAAGGGTGTGTCTTTTGCTGTTGCACCTGCCGAGGAGATGGCTCGCCATGGCACATTCCCTGGTGAATCACCGCCACATCTGAAAACTGGTGACCACCTCCGAGTCGGCAAAGCTTCTTTCACTGCACCTTGTTCTGTCTTTGTTCTTGTCCTTGTTCTATCTTTGTTTGATTAGGGTTGGGAAAACCACTAACTGAATTTAATAAGACATAAATTTACCAGCAGGTGGCAATAGAGGTAGTTTTGTCTCCCAAGACATTAAATTTGTATTATTTCATAAGCCAGAGATGGAAATGTTCAAAATGTGTTTGGGTCCCAAACTCATTAAACTTCACTCTATCCTACTTTTATTTGTGCGACAGAACTTTTAAAGCGAAGAGTCTATAGCCAGAAATAAATTTTTCTTTAGCGAGCTGCTTGCAATTGTGTTTCATTTTCTAAGAGTGGCTCCTTTCTTCTCCAAGAGTTCATCACTCCTTTTATTTCCCACAATATCTCTCTGTCATAACTGAATGGAAAGTTGGACTACTTAGTTTTAAAAAATAAAAAGTTTTGCTAAATTTTATGATCTTAAATTTAAAGACTGATTCAATTCCAAATTTCTAAAATCCAGAAACAAATTACTTTCTTGATTTAATTTTAAGGTAATTACATATATTCATATGATTCAAAATTGAAAATGTACAAAAGCACGAAAATTTTCTCTCCTACCCCTTCTCCTAGCCAGGAGCAACTATGCATCTAGCTTCTGATGAACACCTCTAGTCATCTCTTAGGCATATAAACATTAGATATGTGTGCGTGTGCGTGTATGTGTGTGTGTGTGAGTGTGTGTGTGTGTATAAATAGATGTCCTTTATGTTTCCTTGCCTTTACACAAATGATAGCATGATTTACACAAAGGACCTTGCTTTTTTTAACCTAGCTATGTATCTTGGGAATCATTCCATTTCAATCCAGAATGGACTTTTTCTTTTTGTCAAAGCCACAGAATCTTGCACTGTATGGAAAATCTATAATTTATTTAACCAGACCACAATAGATACGCAGTGAAGATGCTTCTAATTGTGTAATATTATAAACAATTCTCCCACAATAAACTCGTTCATTTGTCATTTGGGATGTTATGTCTACAAGATAAATTCTAGGAAGTACAAGAGTTAAATCAAGGATATGTGCATTTATAATTTTTATTAATATCACGAAACTGTTCTTAAGAGTTGTAAGCCCAGGGATAGAAGAGAGAACTTGTGCCCTTCCATTCTCTTGCTCCATTTTTCACAATTTTTCTGGAATTCTCATTTGTCTTTCTCTCCATATGAACTTCAGAATCAGCTTTCATCCAAAAACAATCATGTAAAAATTTTTATTGGAATTGAATTATTTTTTAATTTTTATTTTTATTAGTACATGTTTGTAGTACATAATGATTACATAGCTTTGGAGCATTGGTGCATGTATAAACATCTTCATTATTTTTTCCATCTCCTACCATTGCCTTCCCCACTCTCTATCTGGTAGTCTTCTGCCCTTTTGCGAAAGATCTCTCTCCCTGTTCCCTATTATCTATCTTTTATTTTGCACCTCAATTTATTTTTATTTTAAATCCTCAGATAAGAGAAATCATGTGATATTTAAGCTTGTGTGTCTCATTTATTTCGCTTAACATTATGGTCCCAAGATGT
Source organism: Hystrix cristata (assembly GCA_004026905.1). Classification (NCBI taxonomy): domain Eukaryota; kingdom Metazoa; phylum Chordata; class Mammalia; order Rodentia; family Hystricidae; genus Hystrix; species Hystrix cristata. The sequence continues at coordinate 162,686 of PVJO010000832.1, forward strand.
ATCCATTTTCCTACAAATGACTGAAGTTTATCCTTCTCTGTGGCAGAATAGTACTCTGTGTGTACAAATATTATATATTTTCTCTATCCACTTATCGATTGATGGACCCAGATTTAGCTATTATGACTTGTGTTGCTATAAACAAGGATATACATGTATCACCATAACATGATGTCGTTAACTCTTTCTGGAAAATACCCAGAATGGGAAGGACTGGGACAAATGAAATTTCTGGTTTTAGATTTTTGAGGAATCTCCATACTGATTTTCATAGTGGTTGTACTAGATGACATTCCCATCAACAATGTAGAAGTGTTCCTTTTTTCTCATAGCCTCGTTCACATTTTTAATACAGCATTTGATTTCTTTTTCTTTTTTTTTTTTCAGTACTGGGGATCAAATGCATTTGATTTCTTGATGAAAACTATTTTGTCTGGAGTAAAATGGAATCTCAGTGTTTTCATTTTCATTACCCTAATGACCAAAGATGTTGAATATTTTTTCATGTATTTATTGGTCATTTATACTTCTGAGAAGTGTCTGTTCATTTCAGCTGCCCATTTTTTATTGGATCTTTTATTTGAGGAGGTCTAATTTTTTGAGTTCCTTATATATTCTAGATATGAGTCTTCTGTCAGAGGAATAACTGGCAAAATATCTTTCCCATTCTGTAGGTTATTTCTTTACTCTGTTGGTCATTTCCTTTGCTGTGCAGAAGCATTGCGATTTAGCAGGGTCCCATTGGTTGGTTGTCAATGTTATTTCTTAGGCAATTGGGTTCTGTTTAGAAACTCCTTGCCTATGCATGTGTCTTCAAAAGTTTTTTTTTTCTTCAAAAGTTTTACCCATTTTATCTTCCAGCAGATTAAATGTTTCTGTTTTAACATTTAGATTTTTGATCCATTTTGATTTTAGTTTAGTACATAGTGAGAGATATGGGTCTAGATTCAGTCTTCTGCACATGGATAGCCAGTTTTCACAGCATGATTTGTTAAAGAAGCTATCATTCCTCCAGTGCATGTTTTTGGCCTCTTCATTAAGGATCAGATGGCTGAATGTGCTTGGGGTTGTTTCTGCATCCTCTATTCTGTTCCAGTGAGCAATATGTCTGTTTTCATGCCAGTACCATGCTGTATTTATCCCTATAGCTTTGCAACACAACTTGAAGTCTGGCATTGTGATGCCTCCTGCTTTGCTCTTATTGACCAGGATAGCTTTTGCTATTTGGGGTCTCTTCTGGTTCCATATGATTTTAGGATTGTTTTCTCTAGTTCTGTGAGGAATGTTGTTGATATTTTGATTGGGATTGTGGAAAATCTGCATATCAGTTTTGGAAATAAGGCCATTTTGATTATATTAATTCTGCCTATTAAGGGACAGGTGTTACCTTCCATTTTCTGGTTTCATTTTCCATCTCCTTTTACAGAGTATTGTAGATTTCTTGTAGAGGTATTTCACTTCCTATGTTAGGTTAATTCCTAAGTATTTAATTTTTCTTCTTGGTATTATGAATGATATTGTTTCCCTAATTTCTTTCTCAATGAATTCATTATTGGTGTACGGGAATGCTATTGATTTTTCTATATTAATTCTGTATCCTGCTACATTACTGAATTTGATTATTAATTCTAGGAATCTCTTGGTGGGAGTTTTTGGGTCTTCTATCTAGGGGATCATGTCATGCGCAAATAATGATAATTTGACTTCTTCCTTTTCCATATATATCTCTTTTATTTTTTTCTGTTGCCTGATTGCTCTGGATAATGTTTCAAGTACTACATTGAACATGAGTGGTGATAGTGGACATCCTTGTCTTGTTCCTGAGTTTAGAGCAAAAGATTTTGGCTTTTCCTCATCTAATATGATGTTGGCAGTAGGTTTCTAATGAACGGTTTTTATCAGATTAAGATACGGTCCATCTATACCTATTTTCTTCAGGGTTTTTAATCATGCATGTATGGTTATTAGATTTTGTCAAAGACTTTTTCTGTATGTATTCAGATGATCATGTGATTTTTGTCCTTGTCTCTGTTTATGTGAGGTACTACATTTATTGAGTTGTGTGTGTTAAACTATCCTGCATCCCTGGGATGAATTCTGCTTGGCCATGATGTGTGACCTTTTTGATGATTTTTTACAGTCTGTTTGCCAGTATCTTGCTGACAATTGAGTTTGTGTTAAATAGATTGGGCTGTAATTTTTGTTTGTTTATTGTTTTGTTTTGTTTTTTGTGAGTCCTTGTGTGGTTTTAGAATCAGGGTAATGGTAGCTTCCAGGAATGACTTTGGGAGTATGGCTTTTTTTCGGTTTATTAAAGGGTTTGGGAAATGTTCACATTATATCTTCTCTGAAGTTCATGTAGAATTCAGTGGTGAATGCATTGGGTCTTGGGATATTCTTAGTTGGTAGTTCTTTGTTTACTATATCTTCAATTTCATTGCCTGTTACTGGATTATTCAGGATTTTTATATCTTCTTCAGGTTTTTTTTTTTATTCTATCTTAGAATTTCCATCTATCTGTTTATGTTGCTCATATATTCTAGTGTTTTCCACTAAAACCCTTAAAATATTAATTATAGTTGTTTTCAATTCACAGTCTACTATTTCCAATATCCCTGCCATGTCTGGATCTTGTTCTGGTGCTTGCTATGTCTTTTCAAACTCTTTTGTTATTGTTGTTTTGTTTTGTTTTGTTTTGTTTTTTGCCTTTTAGTGTGCCTTATAATCTTTTACTGAAAGATACCTATAATGAACTGGTTAAAGACACTGCAATAAATCGGCCTTTAGTAATGTAATCTTTTTTTTTCTTAAATTTTATTTTAGTGGTACATTTTAGATATATATAATGATAATATTCATCGTAGCAAATTTGTACCTGCACACAATATATCTTGCTGCTTCTTTTTTTCCCATTCCCCTCCCCTCCCTTCAGCTCCTCTTTTCCTCCTTATTTACAAAAGCTGTGTTTCCATTTTTTTTCCTTCTATTCTCTTTTTTTTCCCCCTTGTCTTGCCTTTGAATAATGTAGTCATAAGCTGCAGGAGCAGGCACATTCCATGATCAGGTCCCATGATTAAGTATCGTGTTTTTGGTTATTCTTTATCTCTGGGCTGTGAACTTCACCAGTGTGCCTCAGTTTTTCCTCCTTGGGTGGTACAGGATGGCTAAAGGTGTCTGGAGTTTAGTATTTCTATCCCCCAATTTAATTAAGCTCTGAGAAAATGCCAGCAGGTGAGGCTTGGGCAAAAGACATTTCTCCTGAGGACAGGCCTTGTTAAGAAGAACAAAATTCTCTGACATATTTCAAAATGATTACCCACCCCACAAAGGCATGAGAGATTTTCTCCAGTCTTTACTGTGAGAATCTGGTAGAGCTCATGTGTTAGTCATTTTCCCACCATAGGACACAATATCCAAGACCCATAATTTAAAGGAGAAGAGATTTAATTCAGCTCAGCCATTTGGGGGATTCAGTGCATGGCCAGCTGGCTCCAAGGCAGAAATATCATAGCTGAAAGGCACACTTAGTTGATGCTTTGTTCATGGCAGCTGGGAAGCAGAGCATGGGAAGAGTACCAGAGAAGAAGTGGAGAAGGACCAGGCATAGACCTCGAGGCCACGACCAACCCAGACACACCCAATGCCCTAGGTGAACCTTGAAGCCAATCAAGATGACATTACACCCTAAGGGCCACAGCTCCTGGAGATAAAAGTCACAGGGGACAAAAGTATAAGCTCAGTTCCACATGTCTGAGATCTTCCAGGAATTTTCAGCTCTCAGATTTGTCCATTCTGGGCCTCCCACAATTCATCAATTACTGGCCAGTTTTTCTACCCAGGCATTGTTCCCACATAGATGATTTTCTGCTCTGGTAAGTTGTGATTCTCTCTATCCAACTCTCTGCCTCCAGTTTTGAGGGCAGTGGTTTTCCAGTGTTCTCAGTTTTCAGATGATAGATAGATATCATGATATATGTAATGAAATTATTATTATAGTCAAGCAAATTAAATTATCCATCACCTTTTGTATATGTATGTGTGTGATGCTAGAAGTGCCTAAAAATCTATTCTTGTAGCAAATTTTCAGTATACAATGCTATTTTTTTTTTTTGTACTGGGAATCGAACTCAGGGCCTCATGCTTGCGAGGCAAACACTCTAAGCACTGAGCTAAATCCCCAGCCCCTACAATGCTATTAACTATGGTCCTCATGCTATACATTAGACGTCTAGATTTATTAATCTTACATAACTACAAATATGTACTCTGACCTACTTCCCATTTCAGTCCCCTACCTGTCCCTGGTAATCACTGTTTTACTTTCTGTGCTTGATTATTTCACTTGTTATTAGGATGGAATGGTGACTTCTAAGCTCTTTACATATCAGACTGGAAACTGGAAGTCCTATGTCAGTATTTTAAAATCAGTTTAGAAGTAATAATCAGTTCATTCTCATAAAACATCTCTTAGACAAATCAGTGTACTCTGAGGTGACAGTTAACACTCAATTGACACAGAGTTTAAGCAGGTTATCCAAGGACACACAGCAGGCCAGAAGTTGAGCAGGGATTACATTTGGACAGCCTAACTCCCTACCCTGTGTGCAGACCACACTGCCTGTAGACAAACTAACTAACAGCTAAACTAGATAAATGTCCCTGAAAATAGCCACTTGTGGCTGCCAGACTTGGCCTCTTGTGCACAATCAATAAGCAAAGGATCCAAAAGTCAGGGCTGTCTGCACATACATCATCGTGAGAACACAGCCCTGAGAGACTATGCTCCAAGAAGCAGAGGACCAATCATCTTTGGTGGTCATAAAAATGATTATTCATTTCATTTGTTTGGCCTTCCTCAGTTTTTGGAACACTTTTATGTGATTCATCTCAGATCTTCCTCCCAGTCTAGGAGAAGGCAAATGTTACATTTTTTGTTTTGTTGTTCAAAAGTCAGTGTTCCAAGGAGGCAAGCAAAGCAGCACTAGGAGCTGAATTTGCTGTAGTGAGTATGAGCAAAGGAGCAGTAGCCCTGGTGTCTGGATGACTCAGAGGGTGATTTCTGAGGTCTGATCTAAGCAGGAAAGAGAGCATTACCTTGACAGGAGGCAAGGTGGAGACAAAACATAGGTGAGGAAACTGTGTACTTCTTGGTTACCACTAGACAGATCCCACCTATAATAATCTAACCTTCAGTAAATATCTGATTTATTACTTTTGCATCCTCTGAGTTCAGCTCAGGATGTAGCATGTAGAAGACACCCCATAAAAAAATGAATGAATAAAGTACCTTCTGCATACCACTGCCAATGTATTACTCCTTCTTTTAGGGAAATAAGTGACTTCTAAGTATCTTTACTTAGGCGCTTAGCACTTGAAGGCTAAGGGTTAGATCCTTTTAAGTAGATTAAACTACAAAACATCACTGTCAAGATTAAGCAGAGAAACTTTGTTTCCTCTGTTCCTTACCACACTAAATCTAAATGCTTCTGCCTGATTTTAAGAATTATCCATGGTCAGGCCCAACACCTACTTCTGTAACCTTTCACTCCCATTCATTACTCCCTCTGTGTCCTGACACTCTTCTCTTCATTCTGGTCTTTTCTACCTGGATTGACACACCTTTCTTTGTCCCCTTTTCCATCTAAATCTTCATTCCTACCTCTCCTATGGAGTCTTCCTTGATTATTTTGGCCCTCAAAGATCACCTTTCCTTTTGAATTTCTTTAGTTGGAGAGTTGATGTGCATTTTACACTCATTTTTCTCCCATGACTGAATAATTTTATGTGCATATCATGTTTGACTAGTTGGAGTATAAATTAGTACTAGGGCTTATATTCAGTAGAGTGCCTAGCATAGATCCAGGCACAAATACAAGCTCAGTAAGTAGCTTTTTACTGGTTTATTAATTTCAAATATGGGACTGGGGAAGTTACCTACTATATGAACTATTTGGGAACTTCCTGGAAGACATTAAATAGTAAGCATATAATTTTGTTGACCATACTGGGGTATTATATAAAAACTCCTTCCTAAAGCCAAATGAGCACATTCTTGTTTCTTCCTGTTTAGTCTTTTGCTCCTTTCACTATTTAGCAGATTAACCACTCCACAGGGCCTCTGGGGTCATTTTCCTGGTCACTTCTGCCTCTTGCACTCTCAGTTGCCTCTGTTCCCTTAAATCCATCAGCTTCCATGATACTGTCTCTTGGATCTGCCCACTTATCTACCCTTAAGTCCTCATCCTGAGTTCAACCATACACCCAACTATCTTTTCCAATACTGATCATCCAACAACATACCCAAGAAATTACAAAAAATGTATAGAGATTAAACTAAGGATATGAAAAATAGTGGTAGAAGTAGAAATAGAAATATGTCATCATGGCCATCTGCAAGTTATCTATAAAAGTCCTTCCTTCCCTTCCTCCTGAGCACATAGCTGGACTACATTTCCCAGTCCTCCTTGAAGTTAAGTGAAGCCTTGTAACTAAACTCTTTACAAAGATGTGAGCAGAAATACCGTAACAGGTCTGGCCCATAAAAATTCCTCTGTGCAGGCTGGAGGTGTAGCTCAGTGGTAGAGAAATTGCCTAGCATCCACAAGGCCGTGAATTTCACCACCAGCACTATACCAAAATAATTCCTCTGTGGTCTTCCATGCCTTTTCTGTGAGTTGGATGATGATGTGGCCCTAGGAGTTGGCAGTGTGACAAGGTCTAAGAAACCTGGGTCCCTTAAATACCTTATGGAAGAGACCTGTACTCCAGCCAAGAATACTGGCCTTGAATGATTTATATGAGAAATACATTTCTATTGTGTTTAAGCCATTATACTTTTGAGGTGTATTTGTGGTGGCAATTCAACCTACACTAATGGATCCATCAAATGAATGAATGCAGGTAAAACCATTACTCAGCTCTTACCTGACTCCAGAGAAGCATATAATTGAAAGGGAATAAATGTTTGCCTGATAGCAAAAGAAAAAAAATTATAGTTGAATGAGTTCTATTTATATAAAATAAAGTAGGGAAACTTCATATGATGAAAAGCAAAAACCTAGGTTTTTAATTGCTAACAGTCTCTGTGCGAGCTATTATTACCCAGAAGATGAAAAAGAATTCCTTAAGCACAAATTCCTCATTAATTCATGATTCTGGCACATATTAAATACTCAATAAATACTCAAATCAAAAGAAGTATGGGATTTGTTAACTCAAATGAAGGAAGTGAAAGTCCCCATTCTAGCTCATTTATAGGAATGAAGCATGATCAACTCTGAGGACTAAACTTTAAAAGAGATACTAACAAAGTCAACTGCCCAGAGAAGGGAATCAGAGTTAGTAAGTTCTTCAAATTATATCAGATAAGAAACATTGAGGGACTATAAATGTATAATTTAGAGGACAGTGTGTGTGTGTGTGTGTGTGTGTGTGTGTGTGTGTGTGTGTTAGTTACTTTTCGGTTGCCGGACAAAATGCCCAACACCCAAAGTTAAAGGAGGAAAGGTTTATTTTAGCTCAGAGTTTGTAGAGGTTTCAGTCCAGAGCTGGCCTGCTCTAAGGCAGGGTAGCATGGGAGAAAGGCACAGCATAGGTGAAACAGTCCATGGCAGAGCAGGCAGCGGGCAGCAAAGCAGCAGCATCAAGCCTCTCTTTCCCTTTTATTCCATCCAGACTATAAGCCCTTTGGTGGATGCCACCCACACCCAGGGTAGGCCTTCCTGTTATCCACACCAAGAACTATTGTAAGCCGATCAGAGGACTAATTTAGTTATTACACACCCTTAGACCATATTACAAACCCTAGATCCAGCCACCTCCAAAAGGCCCCACTTTCGAGCACATAGAGTTTTGAGGGAGCATCTACATATAATCTATAACACCGTGTGTGTGTGTGTGTGTGTGTGTGTGTGTGTGTGTGTGTGTAGGGACGAAGTGTGAAAGGTAAGAAGAACCACAACTGCCTTTCAACTTGAAGAGTTGTCATAGGGAACAGAAGATGAACTCCACATCCCTTAAGAGGTAAAACTAGAACTCAATTTATGCCTTATATAGAAGGAGCTTTCCAACAAAAAAAGGAGCAGGCTCCCTTGGGAAGAATCAAACTTCCCTCAGCAGAAATGCCTCATCCAAGGCTAGTTGCTGCCAGTTAACAACATTGTAGAAGGTTATCCTGCACTGGGCATAAAATTAGACATTAAAGTTCCCTTCTGAAAGTTCCAGATAGTTCCCAAGAAACTTGCACTAAGACAACATTCAGGAGTTGTTCCATTCTGGGATCCTGTGGTTTCCAGTTCTGAGGTTTTCCCATGGAATTGACTCTGGATTGCTTGCAAGAGAGAAGTGCAAAGGAGGTCTGGGAGGAAGAGGCCATGTGCTAAGTCACATGGGTATTTTAGTCAAAGTCTAGTTTTGTGGAAAGGGAGAGCAACTAGTTGAGATAGACAAAGCCCTTAGCTCCCCCAAATATCTCTTACCAAATTACACAAGTTTTATGAGACTTTTAGTCCAGAATCTCTTCTGGAAAAGCCAACTGATTACTGCAGTTTGTCCTCCAAAGTTTCAGCACTGGAAGCTTGGTCTCCAGTGTGGTAATATCGAGAGTGGTGGACACTTAACTGGTGGAACCTAGTACAAGGTGATTAGGGGATTGGAGCCCTGCTCTAAGGAAGGATGAATGTAGTTCTCAAGGGACCCCAGTTGGTTTTTGTGAGAGATGGTCATTATAAAAGAACGAGATGGGCCCTGGTCCATCTTCTGGCTTCCTTGCTCACCCTGTGATTACTCTCATTCTTGTCATTGTGATGCCACTCATGTGAGACCCTCTTCAGAGACTGAGTCCATGTGGCTACCTAATCTTGGTCTTGCAGCCTCCAAAACTGAGCTAAATAAGCCTTTTGTCTTTATAAAGTATCCACCTTGGATGTTTTGCTTTATCAATGGGAAATAGACCAATAGAATTATCCATATCTTCATGGTTTTAAGAGATCAGTGCCTTGCAAGAAGGAGGAAAGGCTAGCTTCACCTTATGGGCTCCTTATGAAGACCAGGTCCAGTTAGGCACTAGGGAGGGAGGGCCCAAAAAGGGCAGTTTGAAGGCTGGGGGGTACCTAAGGTGGTAGGGAACTTGAGGAGCTGGAAAAACAGCTTTGCCTACTTTGTGGTTTAGCCTGAGGCCTTAGTGTGATTCTGAGAACTTTCTCTGGGCTGGAAGACATTGTTTGCCAACACCTAAACTGGGATGTCAGAACTTGTTTATAAGCTGCAAACAATGTAGCCCAGGCTTCCTAGTCTAGGCCAGTCTGGTCTCCTCGGGTTCAAGTCTGGGTCTCCTTATCCTTCTCTTGAAAGAAAGAAGAGGGAGAGAAATGAAGAATGCTCACTGTGCTAAATATCTTCCTATGAAGGAAGAGCATAGTGACTGTCCATTGTCATGCCAGTTCAGTTGTTCACCTCACCCCATTAATTCTTCTCATGTGCAACATGATTCTACAGTATTATTCCAAAATGACTCCCTGACTTCTCTGCTACTGCTTATGTTTTCCCCATATCTCTGATGGGCTTTTCATGCAGTGAAAGTAATAGTGGATTCTTAAAAATAAGTTGCCTTACATGAACAGCACAGTACCCTTAGCGTTTCCTATGTGAGTTGTCTTAGTAGGGGGTACTTGTTAGCCTTAAAAACTTTCTCCAGGAATTAAATGTAGGACATGAAAAACCATGATCCTAAATGTTTCGCCTACTACTTTGGACCCTAATATTTTCTAGTTCTAGAGTAGTGACATATTTTGTTCTGATTGACATTGGGTATGTCAGACCACTTAAATAAATTAATGTTTCTATTTAGACCAACTCATGTGATAGAACAAGAAATTCAAATGCCAGTGCCCACGCAGTGTTCTTGCCATTAAAAAATACGAGTTATGTTGCATTTTCCCTCTATACTCACTGACTAGCACAATTATAGGGGTTAACCTATGTATAACATTCTATATAAAACATACACAAAATGAGGAGACAGAAATCATAGAATGGAAAAAAGTGGCGGGAAATGTCTTTTGTCATTTGTTAAGATGTAAATAGAAATAGCTCACTGTTTTCAAAATACACTGGATCTGATGAGAAATAGATAAAAATTTAAAAGAATATGTAATCCAGAAAATGACCTGAAAATGTGAAACATCATGAATCCAAAAGTACCAGACCAACAGCATCCAACACACTAAATTTCAAAATGCCAGAGCATTCTCCCTAACATTACCTTGAAAGGTTGAGAAGAGCCTTGAAGAAGAAGGCCCTGGCAACAGACTGACCTCCCAGGCAAAGTAGGGAGACAGAAGTATTCTCAGATTCCTTTCTCTCCCAGTATCTAGAGATTTCTGGTTAAGGTAATGAGATCAGCATTTCTCAGAAATAATCAAACTGTCTGAACTGCAGATCATCAAGGAGAGATTTCATTTCTAAAGGCAACTGCTTCTTCGGGCAACACGAGGCTGCGCAGATATATAAGCCACTCACCCATGTGATGGGGATGGTGCCAGAACCTGTCTGACAGCGTGATCAGAAATTCCTTCCAAAGAGGACACATCTCTGCCTTTTCTTTGGAAGTTTGTCTTTTTTTTTTTTTTTCCTTTCTGATGTTCCTAAGGCAGTAGCCATCCTCTCTTACAGAAAAGTTGCTATTTTTGTTAACATGGACTTTGAACTGACTTTCCCTCTAATCTTGTTGGTCCTAAAGACTTGTTTCTGGGTTAATGATGAGGGTCAACTTGTTGAAGAAAGTAAAGAGCACGAAGCAGTGACCGTTGAGTTACTGAGTCTGGAGGCTCTGTTGTGAGTCTGATGCTGATGGTACCCAGAACTCGCTATCACGTGGGACTACAGGAGATCAGGGCAGCCAGTTGTTTCACACCCAAGGACACCCAAGGAGTGAGTGCGTGCAATCAGAAAAGAAGGAAGGACACAGTTGAAAGAAATTTCCATTGCTCTCATCATAGTGACCTCTTCTTGGAGCTTTGCCCAAGTCCAAGGGCCTGTGACCATTCTCGATTTATTATATACCAGTGGACTTGCTATCAAATTAGTAAAAGGCCATCTGTTAATTCAACCATAAGCCCAAATCCTCTCAACATTATCCCACACTCACAAACTGCAATGGACAGCAAAGTCTATAGGCAGCATTTAAGATGGAGAAAAAAGGAGTCTACTTAAAATTACCTGCAAATGCCCTGTGTTTCCCATAAAGTACATTGTTAAAGCACTGTATGTAACAATGCCACCCCAAAATATAGGAGATGTGTGAGCTGGAGGCAATTAAGAGGAAACAGAGGCAGGAAAGCTCTCTCCCCTCCCTCTATCTGCCTAAAAGTAGAATTTAGATTTACAAACAAAAGGTCTCCTGCCTCCCCTCTCCACCACCTCCTTCTACTAGAGAGAACAGAAGTTAGTCACTGAAGAAAATTTTGGATGCTTACCAGCCTGGAGGTGGTACCAAAGGCATCAACATTAAAAAGCTTCACTACTGCCAGCTACAGTAAGTCTACCCTTACAAAGAAAGAAAGGTCCCCACACCCCAAGTGGATACTAAAACCTCAGATCATACCACAGCATACCACATTTTTATCTATGTTTATCATGAGTACATACATACCTAAAATAGGGTTTACTTTATAAATTAAGCACAGTAAATGCTTAACAACAATACCTGATGGTAAAATGGAAAAAATATAATGTAACAGAAGTTATGCAAATGTTGGTCTTCCTTTCTCTCAAAATATCTCTATACTGTATTCATCTTTCTTGTAACAATGTGAAATGATCCAAGGGCTAAATAGTGAGGTGAGTAAGGTGAATGACAGGCACTGGAATACAGCATTAAGCCACTATGTAAGGGTGACTTGAACACAAGCACTGTGATACCTCAAGCATCCATCTGATAACTGAGAGGTCTCCTAAGGTGATAACAGGTCCATGGGCTATACAGATACTCTGCACAAAGCGATGTTTCATGCATGGTTTAAATGGCACAGAGTGAGATGATAACAAGTTTTCATCACACTATTCAGAACAGCATGCTATTTAAAACTTATGAGTTGTTTGCTTTTGGACTTCAACATTTAATATTTTTCAGAGTGCAGTAAGTGAAGGTAACTGCAACTGCAGAAAGCAGAGCCATGGGCAAGAGAGACGACTACATTTTTTTCTCTTAAGTTCCTGCCCTCAAAGACTTTGCCTTTGTTTTATCACTTTTCTAAAAATTTACTGCTCAGGGGAGTCGTTTTGTGCTGTCGTTTTTTGTTTTGTTTGGGTTAGGCAGGTTGGGGTCTTCTTTTGTTTTTGTAGTAGTGGGGATTGAACCTGGGGTGTTCTACACACTGTGCTAAATTCCCAACCTTTTTTATTTTTTTAATTTTGAGACAGGGTTTTGCTAAATTGCCCAGACTAGCTTTGAATTTAGAACCCTCCTGCCTCCCAATTCCCCCAAGAAGCTAGGTTTATAAGTGTGTGCTGCCACGCCCAGTGACTATTCCTTATTGAAGATATTCCATATAAGCTGAAATTCAAAGCCACCTCTTTGAGAGCTACACATTCCTAGGGTGTCACTCGTGTATATATCAGTTATTCATGCCAATAAACTTCTGTTTGTTTTTTCTCTTATTAATCTATCTTTATTGGCTGGGAATTTAGTCCAGTGGTTAGAGTGCTTGATCCCCAGCACCAAAAATAAAACAAAACAAAAAATCTATCTTTTGTAACAGGGGTCTGTACCAACTAAGAACCTGCGAAAGTTGAAGAAAATTTTTTTCTTCCCCTATACTCTCTTTCAATGAAAGTAACATGGTTTGTTGGTATTTCTTTTCAGTTGAGGAGGAGATAAAGTAAGGAAGTTTCACTTAAAGGACAGTGTTTTATAAAATAAGTTACTGTTTCTTTAAACACAAATCCACTCATATCATGAGATACATCTGAGAACCAAGACCGAAAGGAACAAGTGGAAAGGTAGATTCACATTTCTCGCTCAGCTCAGCTCAGCTAATACCCCTGCTCACTGAGCTGAAAGATGGGCAAACCATCCTCCCTACTTACATCCCCCCAACAAATACCGTTGAATTCATGTCAATTAAACACACAGGCCTTGACTCCATGGTGACATGGGCATTCCTCTCCAACTCACCCGAAGATCTAAGTGAGAGCCAGAAATAAAAACAAGGGTCCAACACCCAGGGCTTCAGCCCCAGGACAAATCAGCCTTGTAAACTGCCTTGCTTTTGGCCACTGTCTTTCTAAACGCTTGCCCCAGATTCCAGCCCTAAATTATCACACTTTTCACATTTACTAACCTCCTCCTGGCTTTAGTGTTCTTTACATAATTCTTGGATGAGGCTTTTGGTCCAGAGACCTTGAGAAAGAAGGAAATACAGATTTATGGGAAAGGGTCCTGGAAAATCTCACACAGACACATCTGTAAGGCAGCCCTCTGGATCTGTGGGAGAGAGAAAGAGCCAGAAGGATCAGCCCTGAACTTGCTCCAGCTCCAGACTTCCAGTCACTCCCTCCTCTACACACTCCCCACTCAGCCAACATTTAATCTTTCAATCTCTCTCCGTCCCTCATCTTCCCCTGTTTATTCACCCTTTCCATTCCCTGTCTCATTTTCTCATTCCTTCTGATTGCCCCACTCCCTCACACTCCTATCCCCTCGCGGATCATCTTTCTGTTGGAGCCTGTTCTGATGGCCTCTTTCCAAGAGCAGCAGGTTTGAATCAGCTCCAGTTTAAAATGAAGGCAGGAGGTGGGTGCAGTAGGCTGGGAGGGGAGAGCAGCTCTCTGATGCCCAATGTGCAGAAAGCACACCACCCCCCTCCAGCTTCCAGGCTGGGCTTCTCTTTCACTGTCTTTCTCTCTCACTTCACCTCCCACCCTGCCCCCACAGGTATGTGCAAGAGAAGAGCTAAAAAATCTCCTGTAGGCAAAAATAGAAAGAAAGAAAAAAGACCCCTACCCCCAATCAGGCAGCTGGTTTCCATTAGATGTTACAAGCCCTATAAATATTCTCTTTTCTCACTTATCTCTTATTATTTTTCCTTTCCCTTTCTCATGTTCCCGCCTCTGGATTCCCTCCTGGGATGAGGCCTACATTAAGACAGGAAAGCTTGCCAAGCTTTGCATTAAGCATCCTGTAATGCCCCAGGCCTCTGGCAGAGCAGAACCCCAGAAGGATGGCTTCTTGTTTGTCCAGTTTGTTGCTCCACACACCGAAGCCTGAGGTAGTCCAAGGAGAGGGCAAAGACTGAGCTCAGCCTGAGAGAGAGGATGCTGCCAGAGTCCCCAAGCTTTGTGTTCTCCGTGTATTCCTGACTAAGCCTGTCTGACCCTCAGTCAAGACTGTCTTTGCTTAGCACCGGATGGTGGACAGTGTCTTGGGCACAGATCTGGAGGCGGTATTCTGGGGTTCAGATCACAGCCCTTTGTACCCAGTCATCCTGACCTCAGGCAAGCTACAAAACCTCCCTCATTTGTAAAATTGTGTTGCTAACACCTACTCAGAGGACTGTACCAAGATGAAAATGAGGTAACTAATGGGAAAGTATTTAGCTCACGGTCTACATGTAGCAGATGCACTTTCCCTCCACTATCCCCTCCCTATAGGATTTGATGTTGAAAATCCCACCATCTTCTCCCATGGCCTCCAACTCCTTTCAAACAACAAGCTGAGCAGTCAGAGAATTAAGGACTTGATACCCAAGGTCTGAGTTAGGGAGTATACTAATGTTTGCTCCTTGCTCTTCTCCCCTCTAGCCTATTTTAAGATAAAAAGGCAGGGAAAGAGTGAATGTAAAATCCCTGAATTTGAACTGAACAGTGTTTACAATTATTAGAACTTCTTATAAACCATTCAGCAAGAAGCTATGTCATTGCCGAGCCAGTGACCCCAGGCTAGAGTCACTCCAGGATGAGTGGGGGAACCCGCGCACTTGATCCTAAACCCAAGTGGCTAAGAATGCAGCCACTGAGGTCATACTGTCTGGGGCTCAAGATTCAAGCTCCTGCTCCTCCTAACTGTCGGGCTAAACCAGTTACTAACTTCATGGTGCTGCGTTTCCTCCTCTGTAAATGAGGATAATAGTAGTACTGATTTTATAGGGTTATTGCAAAGACTGAGTAAGCTAATATAGTTCTCTGACCTTTGAACAGTTCCTGGCAGAGTAAACAGTAGTTGTCCTTCCCATTCCACAGATAAACTCTGGCTTCTTATAGCCTTACTCCACCATGGCCATTCCCGAACTGACCGATGTGCAGCTGGGATTTACACCTCCTGCCTCTGATGTTCTTCAAAAGAAGTCCTACCACTTTTGTGGCTCTGGGTAAACTCCATTAGCCATGATGGAACATACCTGAAGGTCCTTGACTTACCTTCCCGTTGGTGAATGAATATTTGAAAGAACATGTACAGTGAGTAGTAGAGATAGAGATGCTTCTCCTGAGCCTCAGCCATCCATATGCTCCAACTCCATGTCCTTCCTTGAATCCTGCGATCAGAAACTTCTAGGAGAGCAGCCCCTGGCAAGCAACAGAGGTGACCAACCCAAACAGAGCCAAAATCTCTAAACTACTTCCCGGAGTGCGGTTGGTGACCAGCAGCCTGTTTCTTGGGCTGAGGGTGAATAGAAAGGACTGTTCCTCTCAGCACAGAGGCATAGTACTGAATCCCAAGATCGTAAGTCCTCAGAACTGAGTCCTCTGAACTCTACCTATGAACCAATCTAAATTAATGGCACTTAGAAAAATGATTGTTTTCCATATTTGTTGTTCATTTCTTTGCGCTGTTAAATCAGCTTTATCAAATACTGGAGAGTCAGCGAGACCTGGTTCTGTGAGTTCCTTGATGTGTGATGTTGGGCAAGTTCTTAACCTCTCTGAACCGCCATGCACACTCTATAAAATGAGACTAACAACTTTACAACCTCATACACATATCACATCTTTCTCAATAAACTTCAGCCACTCACTTTTATGACTATTTATTCTGTCATTTGGTACAATTTAATTTCACTTCCTTTTATTCAATCCTTAGTGCAGTCAGAAAACAGCTGGTCACCATCATTCCTATGTGTAACTACCTTCCAGAGACCTGAAAACAGTTAATAAATCAGTCTCCAAGCCTAAACTGAACTTCAGGCTAAATAATGTCAATTTCTTTCATCTCCCTCCAGAGATTGTCTCTAAAAATAATGGTTTTGTTGCCTTCTACTTTCTCTAAAAATTAGCAGCTCAGTTTTTAGTACCCAAACATGAATATAGTGTTTTAAGAAAGGGCTGACAGAAATTTTGACGACTTAATTCCTCTCATTCATGTTTAGTTTAGGTGCCCACTAGTACTCACTCTATCTTGTTCTTGTACGATTTTGCATATAAATGTTAAATAATGAAAATATGAAATGGAGAAGAAAGGCCAGTGTTGGTTCCTTTAAGAAAGCAGCCCCGCAAGGTGGTTGTTAAAACTCTGTCCCATTTGCTGGGGCAGGAGAAAATGAACTACCAAAAGGGCCCGAAATGAGGAGAAAAGCTCTCGCAGGATGTTTTCTGCCCTCTGAACCTTTCCGGTTCCATTCCCTTCTCCCACGGTGACAGTCCTGCTAACAGAAGTCTGTGCTGCACGGGCCCCTGCTGAGCGGGGCTGGGTTAGGACAGGAAATCGCCACTCGGAAAATAAATGACCTGTCTCAGAGTCCTTTGTTAATGAGTCCAGGGCACAATAAATCAAGGTGACCCAGTCCCAGAAACACAAGCCTGTTTTAAAAAAAAGAAAAAGAAAGAAAGAAAGAAACCCCCAGCTCCAGAGGTGAAGAGAAGGAGAAGGGAGGGGGACAGCAGGGAGCCCTTATAAATCACACCCAGACGAAACCAGCGCAGATGTTTTCCAGCTTCGGAGCCACTCGAGAGGCAGAGAATAGACGCCTGCGGACGGGAATGGAAAGGGCTGTTTGTGGGGGGAGCAGGAGACTGGCGGTTCATGGAACACGGTGCTCCCTCTTGCCCAGCATTCTGGGCTTTTGTGGCACGGTCTGCAGACTCCAGCTCAGTGCTCTTCCAGTGTCATGGCCCTCTCTACTTTTCCACTTCTTCCTGGGTCTCCCTCCAGTCAGCATGGCCTGAGCGTCCGAAGCGGAGTAAATGCTTAAATGGCCTTGGAGGAGAGAACCACGGGCCTCTTTTCATCAAATGGACCTACCGGCTTCCTACCGTGGTAGTCCCTGTAAGAAGAGGAGGGCGGCCATTCAGTCATGGGAGAGTCTTAGCTCATCTTAGAGTGAGAGTTCCGCAGAACAGAAAAGACGTCAGGTTGGATACAAATACTCCATTGGTGGCAGAGAACTAGGCACCTGGAGAGCTGGGGGAGCCGTAATGTAGGACTCGGTTATGTGCAGAGGGCTTTACATTGAGGTATAATAACTTAGTGACACATTATTTAGTTTGAACAGTGCTTGTATGTGGGATAAACAGATTGTTCTTCCTTTATTACGCATGAGGAAACCAAATGAGAACGATAAAAGAATGTCTCCAGGTGTCACAACCAACTGGGGGTCACACTCAAACTCTCAAGTTTCTCTCTCTCTCTCTCTCTCTCTCTCTCTCTCTCTCTCTCTCTCTCTCCCCCTTCTATCTCTGCAGGGACTGAACCCAGGGCAAGCACTCTTTTGAGACAAAGTCTCACTAAATTATACAGTCTGGCCTTGAACTTGAGATAATCCTGCCCTGGCCTCTTGAGTAGGTAGAAATACAGGTGGTGCCATCATGTCTGGCCACCTGATGAGCTTTTTATTCAAACACAGCTATTTACCAGGGTCCCACGGGTGAGCAATAGGTTGAAAGGGAAGGGATGTTGGAAACTGGGAGGATAAACTTTGGCCAAGATCTATTTCTGTTTAGTGGCAGCTGAGAAGTAGATGAATAGACAAAAGGCAACTGCGACCAATGGTTTTTCATCATTATTCCTGACATACAGAGGTCATCCCTTGGACATTTCCTTCCCTCTTTACAAGCATAGCCTCTGCTATGGTTTGCATGTCCTCCCTGCAAATCGTGTTGCCATTTTATTGTCATCTTCATAGTACTGTAGTAAGTGGTGGGATCTTGAAGAAATGATTTGGTCCTTAGCACCAGACACTCTGACCTTAAGAATAGACTAGTGCCGTGACCATGGGAATGGGCTACTTATTGCCAGAGTGAGTTCTTTAACTAACGGAATGCGTTTGGCCCCTGATTCTCCTCTCTGTTTTGCATACTTGCTTGCCGTTCTCTCTTCCACCACTGATGACCCTTACTAGATGCTGCTGCCCTACCCTTGGACCTCCAGGTCTCTGGAATGATGAGCCAAACAGCCTTCTATTATTTATAAGTTACCCAGCCTGTGGTATTAGAGCAGCAGAAAATGAACCAAGGCAGGCTTCTCTGCTCATTCTCTTTTATTTACCACTATTTCAAAGGAACAACACCCCACCAACTGCCTTTTGAAAAATGTTTGCCAGCTCTGAATTCATTTTCGACCACCACCATCATCACCAGCACAAGATTGTGTAGCCCATTGTTCCTTTCACAATTCTTTCATATTCCTGCCTCCTCTAAACCTCTTAGTCAAAATTTACTCTTAAAGGAACTGAGACCAGAGCGATTTGCCCACGCTGGCTCCCTAGCCTAGATCACCTCCAAAACAGCCCGAGCAGCCAGACACCTTCTTCTGTGTTGCTTTTCTCCACGTTGCCCAGTTTTGCCTTGAGATAAATATAACCCTCTTCCTTCGGGACTCTCTATGAACTTCCTTTATCAACTCTGCTTCCTTTTGAAGTAAAATAACAAATATTATACCCTAATCAAAATAGGAATCCAAATGTTTGCCCATCCACACAGTGTCATCAGCCACAATAGGAGGGTACTATCATAGGCTGCCTAAAATAAACCATAAAAACCCAAAGCTTTGAATTGTCCCAGGACCTAGACCCACAGGACAGCAGGCCCAGCCATACATATCAGGACTGTTTCAAATATTTTAGGTTAAATGGCAGCTTCTGCTAAGGTATGACATGGCTTTAGGGCTCACTTTCTCTTACACTCTCTCTCTCTCTCTCTCTCTGTTTGCTTTATGTTTTTCCTCTGCTCTGTGAGTCCAAATCTTTCATACTCACATATTGACTCTCAGCTAAGTACCCAGAAGCCAGCTTCCCAGGATGTGGGCTTTCCTGTGAATTCTGACATATTAATCTTCTGTTATAAAAAGCCATCCATTCATTCACTCATTCAACAAATACTTGTGAATTCCTTCTGTATACCAATCTGTGTTACATTGTGGAGAACATGGACACTCTATCCTTGCAGCTAACTAGCAGAGAGGCTTGGGCAAGACCCGGCCCCTTTGTAGACACCTGTTCTCACCTCTGTAAAATGGGACTGCAGTTTGATCTGTCTAGAACTTTCCAAACTTCCTTTTGCATTACAATTCATGGCATCTGTTGAGAAAGTAGTTTGAGGGCATCATTTAAAAAGAAGATGCTGTTGCTGGGGATTTAGCTCAGTGATTAGAGTGCTTGCCTTGTAAGCACAGGGCCTGAGTTCGATCCCCGGCACCACCAAAAAAAGAAAAAAGAAAAAAAATAATAAAAAGAAGATGCTCTTTTAAGTTTTTAGTGTAAAAAAATGGGGAAAAAAGGTAACATTGAAGACTATTTTGCAAGAATATCAAAGTTTGTGGTGCAGAGAGAAGTACAGAGTTTTAAAAATCCATTATTTGTTACAAAGAAAGCTCTCAAATGCAAGTATGTGTGTCACTTTATGCACCTTTCTGATATATATTTTATACAACTATAAAATCAGTTCATGCAGTTTTTTATTCTTTTAACTAACACTATGTTGTATATACCTACTTTATGTAACACGAAGCAGTTTCCTCATTTTTTAATGGATAAAGGCATTCCACCCTATCATACCATAGTTTTCTTATCTGTACCCAAATAGTAGAACATTGAGAGTCCAATCTTTTTCTTTTTATTAATAGCAGTGAGTTACACTTATTGCAAATAGGGAGGGGTGGGTGAATGGAAGGGAGGGGAGG
The DNA here is from genome assembly GCA_004026905.1 of Hystrix cristata. Classification (NCBI taxonomy): domain Eukaryota; kingdom Metazoa; phylum Chordata; class Mammalia; order Rodentia; family Hystricidae; genus Hystrix; species Hystrix cristata. The sequence goes on from PVJO010000832.1 coordinate 182,793, forward strand.
GGAAGGGGGGAAGAGGGGGGAAAACCAAGATGTATCATGTACAGGTACAAAATAACCATGTTGATTATGATCATTATGTATGCAATGTACCAATACATGTTCTTGGTAAAAAATAATAAAAAAATTAAAAAAAAAAAATAGCAGTGATATAACTTTTTCATGAAATTATTTCCTTTCAACAATCATGAAAAACAACAACTCTTAAGTCAGTGATGTATGTAACTTCTACTGCATATTAGAAATTCACTGATTTATAAATGGTATCACCAGTTTATGAGCATTTCTGTTTTCCCTTAACCTCTTCTACATTGCCTGTAACGATTGTTTCTTTCTGATAACTAGTATAATTTTCCCACTACTGTGTACTTGTTTATATTTTCATTTCTTTCATTATTATTGGACTAATCTGTTTTATACATGTAGAGCATTTTGTATTATTGTATAATTTTGTATTATTGAACTAATCTGTTTTATACATATAGAGTAATTCCTCCTGTGTAAATAATTCATTCACGTCTTTTGGCCTCATGTTTAATGGTTTTTGAAAAATGTGTTAAGCCTTTTTCAGGTCAAATTCTTAACCACTACAGATAGTTAAGGATTCCCAAATGTGAATATATTTCTCATCAGGAAGTTGGTGATTTTTGTCTCTTTTATTCACTAAAATATCCCAGGCACCTAAAATAGTGACAAGTAGACTATTGGTACTCAGGATATAATTATTGAATAAGTAAATAATCATTTGACATTTATGAGATGCCCACAATGTGTTAGGACAAATATGAACAGTTCAAATTTGACATAGAGAATAAGAAGGAATTAAGGTCAAAATAGCAGATGGGGTAGAGTTGTTCCTCACTTTAGAATTTTTAAAACCCCTTCAAGGTGAAATGGCAAGGTGAGGAGCTACTGAGGAGTCCCTTCAGGTAATACGGATAAAGCCCAGCACAGGTTCCTGAATTTGGACTCTTGTCTGCTCCCCGCTCTGCTTACCGTGAGAATAAACATCACACCAACTTTAATTCAAGTGTGAATTTAAGCAACAAACACATTATCAGCTCTTACTATCACATGCAGGCACTGTAGTCACCACAGAATACATACACATCGGTGCACAGACTGCAGTCCACATTAGTTCATGCAATGAAATACTCTTCATCAGGAGAAAGGGCCACACTAGTATTAAACACTACAACATAAACAAACTCAAAAACTTCTTGCTAAGTGAAAGAAGTGAGATGTAAAAGAATATATATAGTATGATTCTACTTGTACGAAATGTCGAGAAAAATCTAAGAAGAAGAATCTACAGCTTGATACAAAATATCCAGACAAATCTATACAGATCAAAAGATCAGTGGATGCCGGGGGCAGGGGGTGGAAAAGGCGTGACCCCCAATGAGTATAGGCAATTTCTTTGGAGCAATGGAATCATTCTAATGCTAGACTGTTGTGAGGGTTGCACAATCCTGTAAATTTACTAACAAATAATTGAATTGCAAAATTAAAATGAGTATATGATGTTATGTAAATTATACCTCAATAAAGCTGTTTAGTTTTAAAAGTAATTTAAAAATGAGTGAAAATGAAGGGAAAAAACAGTTCCAGGACAGGCAGACATTTAGAACCTTATTAAGGGCTGTCACAGCGTGAGCCCAGGGGACCCGGGGAACACTCAAACACATAGCCCAAACTTGGGACTCAGGGAAGTTTCCCAGAGAAGTTTCCAGCCAAAGTAGGTAAGAGATGAGAGAGTATGCTAGGCCCCTGCAACAGGCTGATGACAACAGTATTCATGTTATGAGAGGTAGTCTTGAAGCCAGCGCCCACCTCGATTGGAGTTGGTTAGATTTCAGAGGAAGTTAAATTTTCTGTTAATCAGTAGTTGGCTTTTTGTAATACTTGATGAAATACTTAACATGAATAGCTTAAAGGAGAAAAATTTATTTCGGCTCAGGATTTCAGAGGTTTTAGTCCATGGCATCAGGACATTCAGAGGACAGTTGCTCACTTCACGGCAGCGAAGAAGCAAGCTACAACAAAAAGAGCCAGAGAAGAAGAGTCCAGGAAACAGATATAGTACCCAAAGTCATGCCCCCATGATCCACTCCTGCCTGTTTCCGGCACCTCCCAATAATGCCATCAGACTGTGAGCTCATCAATGGATTATTCCACTGACAAGATTAGAACCTTAATGATCCAGTGACTTCGCAAAAAGCCTGTCAACTGGTAACCAACCCATTAGCACATGAGTTTTGGGGGACATTTAAAATCCAAACCATTAACAGTTAAACACTAGAAAATACTTTGAATAATAATTATGGCTACCATCTATCATGTCACTTTGCCATGAGCTAGGAGCTTTACAACCTGAGACAACAATCTGGAAAGATAGAAATACTAGATGAAGAAACTGACTCAGGGTCACCTCCTTAGTATGAAATAGCAGAGCTGGATTCAGACAAAGGCTGAGTTTGAAACCTTTTCCCACCCCATTATCTGCTTTTCCAGCTATACAGACACAGGACTATTATGAGCTGTGAAATTAATTTGTTAATTAAGTTTATGCCCATCTACTCTGAAGAATCCATAAAGTCCATCTGCAGAGTTTGGCAAACATGGTTTTTCGGGGCCTCAGAACCCTCGCTGTTGTCATTTATCATGATCCCTAGCACAGTGCTCTGTATTCAGCAGACAGGCCTTTGAAATGTACCGTCCTCTATTTAGCTTCAGGTGTGTCAGTAAAATCCAATTCTCTTGATTCAAGAGAAGTTAAAGGACACTGACTTCCTGAAGAGTTAGAAAATTTTGAAAAGCCACAGAAATCCAGTCTGTAGCATAAAACTCTAAACCTCATTAAATGCTTTTCAATAGCAATTTTAAATGATCACACAAAGCTCTTAAGATGATATGATCCAAAGAGAGAGAAACATGATTTCTTTAAACATCGTGCTGAGTTTCTCCTGCAGATTTTTTGAGACTTGCTTCTTTCCTCCATTGCTGGCCCAAGTGTATCTACCCTTTATGGGAAACTGTGAGTCTGCTTGGGTGAGGCAAAGACACACATTCTTCTCTTGAAAGAACAGACTTGCATTCCTACGAGTAAAATAAATTAGGCCCAGTTTCTCTGTCCATTAATTATGTGGAATAAACAACCGTCTCTTGCTCTGAGAGAAGCATAGGAGACCAGTGCAAAGTTCCTCCACAGACTCCAGGGAAAAATCACTTGACCAACCCAGAGAACGCCTGTGGTCCAGGAGGACTCAGAGGATTGGAACGAGCCAGGCTCTGCCGCCAGATGTTTGTAAGAAATCCACTAATGGAGATAATCCAGTGATCCGATCCACAAAGGTCTGCTGCTCTGGGGGAAGAGGCTGGGATTGCAGAAGAGCAGCAGAGAGGGAAGGCATTTGCATCCTGATCTGCCCTAGGGATCACCCCAGTCCTGAGCTTTGAAGATAGCATGTAGGGTCTAGGGAAGGTAGTGGTCTTGGTAGTTACTTTAGTCAGATCTTAGAATATGCCAGGAACATTATTGCTTTGGTACGGGTGGTAAGACATTAAAAGGAAAGTGATGCGTGGCTTCTGGTAGTCTAAGTCAAAATGAATATGTTGTGAATTGCACAGTGAGAAAATAATTGCCTATATTTACCTGTATATAAAATAGCTCTGTCAGGACACACAAAAATAGAACAATGTTGGTTATCCTGAGCAAGGGAGGTAGGTGGCTGAGGGACAAATATGTAAAGGAGATATTTTAAGTATGTCCTTTGAAACTTCCTAAAGTTTGGACCAGGTGAATGTACAAGGTATGATATATATGGTGAATATCTAAATTTAAATTTTTTTTAATCTATTACAATAAAAGACACATTGCCATTAATCGCCCTCGAAATACTCCCCCTCACTTCAAGCACATCCCATTGTTCTTGCCACTTTCTGAAGCATTTCTGGAAGTCCTCTTTCATATCTTTATGAGTTCTGATAAAAAATAAAGTAAATACTGCTGCCAAGTGCCATCCAACAGAAAGGCAGGCTCATAAAAACATTACAGTGTGTTCTCAACTATGTTATTCACTGAATCTGGAGCCATGTAATTTTTGGCTCTTCACCAAAGTCAAAATGGCCATGAAAGGCAAACATTTTGAATCAATTCAGGACATCAAGGCAGCCCAAGAGCACAACTAAAGACACAAAAGAGAACGTCCATAACTGCTTCAGAATGTGGCAAGAATTATGGAATAAGTGTGTTGGAAGCAGGGGTGGTACTCTGAGGGACTAATAGCAGTGTATCTGTTGCTGTAATAAATTTTGTTTTTAAAAAAAAAATTAAATATTCACTGTATTTTTTGATCACACCTTTACAGTTTTAAGCAAGTTTCAGAAATAACAATCCAATCATCATCTTAAAAATTTAAAAATTTGCATAAAATCTCAACAAATACAACAAATAACCTTTCAAAAGTTCCTTATTATTAATTCATGGTTGGATAAGAGAAAGAAAGATGGAATATGCGGAAGTGGGAGCATCAAGTGCTGCCCAGGAGATGAGAGATGATGAACAAGGAAAGGGGGACAGAGACAGGGAAAGAGTCACAGAAAAGTAGGACACAGACAGAGGTGGCAGTTGCTGAAGTGGGTGCCGCAGCTGGGTCAAAAGGTTACTTCTGCACTTGGCATCTGCTTCAAACTGTCCTTTGTTACTCATGCTCTTCGAGGTTGAGTTTATTTTTCCATGGACTTCTTGGGGTTTCTCCTGTGTATAAGAAATTGACAAAGCTTTGAGAAATTTACTTAGGAAACATGGAGGTCCTCTGACCCTACCAGAGAAAATAAATAAGTGTAAAGTGGCACTTATGGGAGAATAAAATAACTAACCTCACAATTTGGTGGATTTTATCAATAAATATGAAGTGTGGATATTGTTCAATAAGACTCACCCACATACATACACCTATTATAAGGTATAAAAATACTGTAAGGAGATGAATTTCGCATAATTTGCCCCAGTGTACTTTGCTTTCTTGTTAATACTAATGATGACTTTGTTCCCAATATTCTTTAAATATTGAGAATATTTAAACCTCCACTTTCGGAGTGATGAACTGCTCTATAATGGTTTGCTTATGTACCTTTTAATGCAATAGAGTGTAAACTTTTTGAACCTAGTGGGTTGTATCTTTCTCACCTTCGTGTTCCCCAATTTAGTGCAATATCGGCACATCTTGGGTAATCACTGCTAAATTTAACTGAGTTCAGGTTGCTATCAACCTGAAGTTATGGTTTGCTGTGTGCAACAAAGACCCAAAAAACTGGCTGAGACAAGATATGGACACTGGAGATATAAGTCAATGTAGAGGGCTTGCTAGCATGTGTGAGGCCCTCGTGGTGTGTGTGTGGAGAGGGAAAGCAAACAAACCAACATGCGGATCACAAAATAAACAATATAGAGGTAGCAGACAGAGTTAGTGCAGTGTGTTATTTACTGGGATCCATCAAGGATCTAAGCTGCTTTCCTGTTTCTGCTTGCCAGACTACCATTCCACTGTTATTCTCAAGGTCCAAAGGTGGTGGTGGTTCCAGGTGGTGGTAAGGAAGAGTTATTGGGAGCAAAGGGCAAACGCCCTTAATAAACCCCAACCTGGCCAGTTTCACTTAGCTCTCATTGGTCAGAAGAGAATCACCTGACCTTGCCTAAAGGACAACGGCTTCTGGGAAGCTGAGTTTTAACTGGGTACACTGCTGAAGCTCGTAATAAAAGACAGCTTCTTATGGTAAAATAGAAGGAGATAATGAATCAGTGAATAACAGTATCCATCACAAATATGTAAAGGCCAGAAACCAAATGGAAGTGTGGTACAGTCATTCAACACCTGGAGCGTCACTTACTACACAGTCTAAACCTTTGCCAGTTTTAGAGTCCCATCTATTTCTGATTTGATTAGAGAGAAGAAGAAAGTCATATGAGTCAAAGAGACAGGATTGTGGAGCAGGAAGCTGTCTCAATGAAGAAGCTATGCCAGGGGAAATCTACAGGTATATCCCTCTGATGTCACCTGAGTAAATGCTAATGAAGCCAGGGAAGGGGATGAATAGCTGACTAACGTCGTCGCCTGTTACTAGTTTAGAAGGGTAGTGAGAAAATGCCTTGGCAATAGTGGTGTGACACTTGAGCAGGATCAGGATCAAGTATGATGGTGAATCATGCGAATATGAAGGAAAAATATCAAAGTCAAAGAGAGCAGTAAGGTCAGAGGCAGCAGTGTGCTGGGCATATAAGATGCCTCCTGTGACTGGAAGCAAGAGACTGAGGGCGGCATAACAAGAGAAAAGGCCACAGAGATTGGAGATGGGGGCTTACACCTTTGCAAAGTATCATAAGGATTTAGGAATTTATTCTGAATGCAGTGAGAAGTCACTGGGGGATCACATACTCATTAGGGTCCAGGAGCGGCTGGAGGAGCTGGAGGGGCTGTGTTATTTTGTAAATGTGATTCTTCAGTGCTGTATGTACTTTCTAATCTATAAATAAACTGTATCCCTCCTACCACTCACTTGCTGGGAAAACAATTGTGCCCTTTCAAACACTGATCGTGTAGTTTTGGGAGAATGACCTAAACAAAAGCTGTAAATCTCAGGCCACTTTTGCAAAGCCTACCTCATCTGGTAGCTATAGCTGTGGCCTTGTAGCTGGACACTGGCTTGGTCTGCTACCTGAGTTGCATCATATGTGCCAGTAAGAATCTGTTGCCCAAATGCTCAGGAAAATGCTCGCTGCCTGGTCTCTGAATTCTTCATCTCAGCATCTAACTGACAAGTCACTGCTTAAGGCAGCCCCGGAGGACGCCTGCTATGCCCATTTGCTTCCACCTGTGACACAGTACCAGCAGGCCCTCGCAAGCTTCCTCCTTACACAGGAAGTGAGATATTCCCCCAAGTCTCCACACAGTTAAGGAAAGAGATTTTTCTAGCACATTTATAGGATCAGTCTGGAAAACCCTGCCTTTCTCATAAGACTCAAATGCATTAGCAGATCCGCATGAGGAAGGAACACAGATCCTGAAGCTGATTTTTGTCACAGGTGTCCTTCCTTGAAGCCTCAGAAAATACAACTGGTTTTGTTGTTTTTATGTTTAGTTTTGTTTTGATCATAAGTTCTTGAACACACATGTGTCAGAACCATGATACTGTTGAAGACTATTTACTGCCCCGGAAAGATATTCCTATGAAACAGCATGCTCATATGATTACCTGAGTTTGTGTGTGTGTCTGTGTGTGTCTGTGAGTTTGTGTGTGTTTGGTAGGCAAATATGCATGGATATATTCACCAAACTAGTGATTTATTTATGAAGGACTTTTATTTTCATCTTTTTGTGTGTATTTTCAAATTTAGGTAAATTTTTTAAAATCCTTACCTCCCAACAAACTGAACATAATGTTAGAAAGTTACAGTCTCCCTCTCAGTCCTCCCACCTAACCACACTCTCTACCAGACGGGCCTCCTGTGTGTCCATCCGCAAGTCCTCTTTAAAGTAGAGCACATGTATGTAGTAAACATCCAGGCACGATCGCTGACCCACTGACCAACCCCCGTTTTAGGCACCTGCGCGTGGCTTAGAATCATTTATACACAAGACACTGATTGGAAGAGATTTCAGAAATGATCTCTCCCAGCTGCTGGCTCACCCCCAACTCTCCTTGCTGTGACCTTGACAGGCCTGACTGACTATTCTTTGCATAATCATGTCCTGGGATGAGGGGGCCCAGGGCAGAGAAACCAGCCACTGACTGATAATGGCCCAAGTAACAAAGTCTACCTCTGGAAGTATCTGTCCCCATGTAACTCTCACCCACAGATCCTTGCCTGAGTCTAAGGTCCTTTGTTATCTTTAAGAACTTATCTCACAGGAAATACAAGGGTGAATGAGACCAAAAATGGAATTTACACTGTGTGTGCGTGTTGTCATTTTATTTTAAGAATATCTTTTAATTCATCCTAGTTTCTTTTTCCTGCTGTTTGGAAGACTTGCCCTGCTCTCTATTTCTCTCTTTTCACGTCTGAGGTTTGTTTCTCTTCTAGCCAGAACACCATGACCTTATTCTCGCCACGCCATCCCAGCCACCTGTCTTCAGCAGACCATCGCTGCCCTTTTATTTCTTACCCTATGCATGTCTTTCCCCCTCCTATTTTTTCTCCAGATCTTCCTACTCTCATTCCTTTTCAGGGTCATGTTGAAATAGAGACACTATTGTGCCATAACCTCCTTCTAAATACAAAGCAAAATAAAAACAGTACCTAGCTATAAAACAAGCTTGTGGGAAGCCGACTTTTTTCAGATATTCATAGCGATGAATTATTCCAATGCATTTTTAATGCATTTTAAATTGTAGGAAAAATGCACGTATCTTAAAGTGTACTATTTTAAAGTGTATAATTCAGTGGTGTTACATACATTCATAATGTGGGGCCACCGGCATCACTACCTAGTTCTAGAGCTTGCTGAGAACCCCAGAAGGAAACTCCTTGCCCAGCAAACAGATCTCCCTCTCTCCTTCCCACTAGCCCTTGGCGGCCACTCTGGAGCTTTCACTACAGCCATACATTTCTGGATGTTTCAGATGAATGAAATCATGCATATGAGAGCTGATCTTTAAAATGCTGTATATGTTTAAATTTTAAGAAGCATTCCAATAAAAGATACATTTCCACTAATTCCCCTTAATTCAAGCAAACTTATACCATTGGTCCTGCCACTTTCTGAAGCGGTTCTGAAAGTTTTCTTTCATGCTTTCCTAGGTGTGATCAAAAATTACAGTGAATGCTGCTGCCATGTACCATCCAACAGAAAGGCAGACTTGTAAAATTACTGTCCTCGTCCACCCTTATTCACCATATCTGTCATAACACAACTAAAATCACTCCCGAAAGAGGACTTCCAGAACTGCTTCAGAAAGCGGCATGAGCAATAGGCAAATGTGTGTGAAGAAATGGAGAGCATTTTGGGGGGATTAATGGCAGTGTGTCTTTAACTGTAAAATTTTTTAAAACTTAAACACTAACCTATTTTGTGATCACACCTCGTATCTGGCATTTTGTGTCTGGCTCCTTTCACTTAGCATAATGTTCTCAAGGTTCATCTCTGTTGTTGCACATATTAGTACTTCATTCCTTCTCGTGGCTGGATAATATTCTCCTATATGGACATAGTGCATTTTGTTTACTCATCAGTTGATGGTTATTTGAGTTGTTTACCTCTTTTGGCTATTATAAATAGCGCTGCTATGAATATTTGTGTACGAGCTGTTATTTGAACATGGATGCTTTTTTGAAGTATTAATTTTTCCTCCAAAGTACAGGCTTGTTTATTTGTTTCTTGCTAGAGGCAGGGGTGGGTGCAGCACTGCTTTGCTGATGTCCTAGAGCACTGATGAGCCTTTCCACTGGTGACTGGATCTGTTTCCCTGTTTCTTTCATTCCCTGCTTCCCTGTGCAAATAATCATGTATATATGAGTTCTCCCCGCTGAACAATTTGGAATTCATCTTGGCAAGTGGATTTCTTCCTTCTTTTAGAGATGATTTTTCTTCTCTTTACATAAGTACGGTGAATGTGTCCAATTCAGAAAAGGCTCAGGCCTCAGTTCTCAGCTTCCCCTAATGAGGCCTCTTTCCAGCTCGATTCCAGGAAAGCTGGCTCCAGGAGCTGAAGCCAGGAGAGGCTGCCTTGGGCCTCAGCTCATAAAGCCAAGGTGTGTCTGAGCCCCTCAACGCTGTCAGGCTTGGAGTTTAAGCCTTCACTCTCTGGCTGCTGTCAGAGTTCAGTGCTGCCTGCCAAGCCCTTGGAAAGAGAAGGAGGGGGGCATCAGATTTCTGCCTGCAGCAGGGACAGGGCTGCCCCGACTGACTCTCCACGTGTGGTCTCCACGCAGCAACAACAGGCTGAATTATCAGTGCTCAGGGTTACATCACAAAACAGCATCCAAATCTATTGCTTTCTCATTTGCCTGCACTCAGAGATGCGAATGTGGCGGCTCCTTTCCCCTCAACCTCTCCCCTCATTCCTCCTTGTTCCTCCTTATTCCTATCTTGGCCCTTCTCCCTTCTCCTCTGCAGCCTCTGCTTTCCAGGACGGTTTCTCTCCTGTTTCCCCAGACGCCCACCCCCGGAAGATTTTCCAGTTCTCTCCTGTCCCTTTGATTCCCACCCCATCCTTTCATCCGCCAAACCTTTTTCTATCAACTCCCTGTCTCCTTGCCTTTCTCTGTGTGCCTTTCGGATCTGTTTCCTTTGACACTGGTCCCAGGCCTGCTGCCAAGTTTCAGACCCATTAGTGAGGTGCCTAGCTGACTGAAACACAAATCAAGACTGATCCGGGTACAATTAGCAGCTGCTCGCACCTCATCTGGAAAGCATTAGCCAGCCCTGAGAGTGGAGGGGAGAAATGCAGGGAAATATTGATGCCAAACAGAATAGATCTCCTATTTTCAGGCATGAAAGAAACCTGACCCAGTAGATACATAACTGGCAATAATAAGATATCAATAGTGCAGAGTGGAGAAGGCTGACATCTTACCTTGGGCAACCTTCAACATCAACGCCAGAGATACAGGCTCCATCCCGCTCCATTTGGGTGTATAAATGTCACCCGGAAAAAGGGTTGTCTGTTCCATCTATCCACTAACACTTGTGTGATTAAGGAATCCCTTGCTCTCTTACAGCATACTGTTATCTTGGCTCTGCTTCTAGAAATGTAATGTGTATAGGAATTACCTGGCATGAAGTTTAAAATGCAGATTCTGTTTCACTGGGACTGGAGAGAGGCTGAGATTCTGCACTTTTATCAAGCAGAGGGGGAGACCATACTTTGAGAATCTGGAACAATTCAATTTGCATAAAGCCATTTAGCACTAACATTTAACCAGTGAGGATGAATCATATCTTGAGCTATTTGACACTTGTCTTCCCAGCTCATATGTAAGATCCCAAGAGCAAAGACCACACCTGTCTGGTTCTCCTCTGAATTCTCAGTACTATCCAGTAGGTTGGACATAGTAGGTGTTCAATAAATACTTCACCAGTGACATTTCACAAATGAACGAATAGATCAACCCTCAAGGCCCATCAAAAGTCATTCTACTTTCAGAGAGCTTCCTAGTCCAGCACTCCTTACCAATGCCTGCCTGGTGGCATTTAATAATTTCTTATATATTTGAGGCTGTCAGTTACATCATTAGCTGCTTGGACTGGGACTTTGTCTTCTGAGTTTCTGAATTTTCTTTGTGCTTGTTTCCTTCCCTTCCTCCTACTTATCTTAGTATAGCTTTGCTCTAGTAGACATCTAATGTTAGCTGATTGATTTGAGAGACCCTAGAATGATGCAAAGCTCTATTTAGACCTCAATTACAATGCTCAAGGGGTGGCTGAATTTTGGTTTGGGTAAAAGCCAAGGTTTTACATGCCCCGGTGTAAAACCTTTAATACCACCTAACATGTTTGTGGAGTGGGAAGGCTGAGATATTATGTGCATATGAAATCAAGAGATATAATATTGTGGGGCTCTTAAAGCAGTTATAAATCAAGTCACCCAGAGTGTTAGCTGCAGGCAGTGGCCATTACCTCACTCCTTTCAGCTGCATGGAGGCTCACACAGCCAGGCTTCCCTTACAGGGGAGGTTGTTCTCCATGATAAGGCAGACCATTTCTCTTAGAAATACAGAAAGCTGGCTCACAGTGTTCTGCCAAAGATAGAAGGACCTGGTCTTGTTTGGAATTCATCAAATGCCTCAACCGTTTTTCAAACATTTGGGGCTGCTTGAAACCCAGTGTGTCTTTTGTCAGGCTCTTCTACCCCACCCCAGCTCCCACCCCCCCCATCTTAAAACATATGCGTATTTTAAGGGACATTATTTAATCCATATGCTTTTTATTTACTTACCCTTAAATCATCAAAATATTTGTTATGCAAGATCTGTTTAATGTCTAAGAAACTTTATGGCATTATTTGGAAGTTTGAAAACCTTGTTTTCTAGAAAAAAGAGGGAAGCTGAGTTTTTCCAAAAATACATTTCCTTTGACACAGAAAATTTGAGAGTCATTAGAGAATCTTAATCTACAAGGCTTGAGGGTCTCAGAACCAGTAAAGCCCCAGTTCACACTCTTCATCTCTTCAGTGAGGTGGAGATGCAAGTCCCAGGTCTGGCAGGCTTGGGTTGCTGCACCTTGTTTGAAACTGTGACCCTCAGATACACAATAGCGACAAAGCTTCATCTGTCTCCTGGGTCCAGAAACAGGTTCAATGTGTATTTCAGCAAAATGCCTGGCTGTGGCATGATAATCTTCTTACACAGATGAGAAATAAATCCCAGGGGATTAGAGGCAATTTTGAAGGTTGGAAGAAGAACCTGGCAGAGAAAATCCACCAAAATGCAGTGTAAAGATGTACTTCTGTAGAATAGATTTGCAGTGATCTGATTGCTCTCAGGGTGGGGCACAAGGCAAGAAATGGGGAATGTCCCATGTTGTCTACTAAAGCCCTATTCTAAATTGGCACCAAAAACTAAGAGCCACTGCTTTGGTCTCTGAGTTCTGGCCCACATACAAGTAAAATCAGGAAATGGGTGGGGAGCAAACTTCAAAGGAATCCTGATACACACACACACACACACACACACACACACACACACTGTTTATATATAAATGTTCTATATTAACGCAATAAGGCCAAAGTTAGTGGTGAATAAAGAATGTAAGAGGTTCTGAAAAAGGAAAAACTACAGTTTTTCTAACACAGAGGGGCTCAACAAATAGTCATTGAATGAAGAGTGACTGCATGTGGCTGAGAATAAGTAAGAAGACATTTGGACCCATCACTTCCTAGTCCCAGGCAGTAGGCTTACTGTCTCCAAACACAGGGGCATGGAAGTTGAGGGTAAGAAGAGAAGAGAAGACAGACACAAGGCAGATAGCGGTGGCCTAAGCAAGTGCTGAGAAGCAGAGGCATATGCAGTCTCTGCTTCTAGGTTGCCTATTGCCACCGACAGTCCTCCCTCTTCTGTCCCCTTGGATCTCAGCCTAGAAGGAGCAGAGTCCTGCCCAGGGATTGAGTCCCTCCAGGCTGATACTCAGCAGCCAATGAGGGCCTGCCATCTGTCAAATGTGGCACAGTTAGCATCCCAGAGCACAATGGTAGATCCAGTTTTAATCCCCACCTGCAGATTGTTCACACTCTGGCAAAGGACACATCTTCCTTTCTGCCTGAAACAACAGAACAAAAGGAGAGATGAGGAAGAGATGGAATAGAGGGCCTTCGGCCTTGAGCTACATGTCAGGGACAGGGGGAAAGGCAGTATTCAGGACAGACTGTGGTGCAGCTAGCAAAAATGGAAAGTACAGAAGGAATAAAGCAGTTGAGTGTGATGATATAAGGGTCAGTTTGGACTCACTTGTTAAGTCTCATCGGATGGAGACTTAACAGAAAGAGACAGGCTTTTCTAGGTACTGCACGTTATAGAAGAAAAACATGGCTGCCTACAAGGCTCACACACCAGCAGCAAAAGAGAGAAGAGAATGAAATAAGAGAGTTTGAGATCTCTTCTTGAAGTGGTTGTTTTCTGCACCGGTATGCCAACCAGAGCCAGCAGAAATAACTGGTTCTTCTTTGCTGAGTGGGCCTCAGTCAGAACTGGATATCACGCTGTCTCACTTTCTGAACACGGTAAACATTTTCAAAGTAAAAGAAAAGACTACTTTCATGCCCCAATGAATTGCATCAGATGAGTGAGCTTCAGTGTGTAGTGGTGAATCCACACATAGAAAATCATATTCAGAAAAGCCTGACTCCAGCACTTCCATTCCACAGCACACATGGAAGGGATTGAGGAGACTCCAGACTTAACAATATTCCATACACACAGTTAACATGCCGTCCTGAGGCACTTTGGAAACTAAGAAAATATGGCAGGCAAACCTCTCCAAGGTTACACACGGACACCTCGAGCATGGATTAGGTGCTTTATGAGAGTTTTATATATCTAAAGACTTAACCAATCCCATTATGTTCTGTAGAAAAATCATGGGCTATCACCTCTGGCCATTGAGAATGCTTTGGAATATTCATAATTCGTAGAAGCTAAATGTTCCAAATAGTAAAGTATTTGCCCTTGTAGGGTGAAATTTTATTTATTTAAATTTTATTTATTTTTTCTCAAACGTATATATATTTTTCTTAACTACTTAAATGTGAGCTTAATTTTACTTAAGGGCTACCAACTACAAATCATGTTACAATAAAATAAATACTAGACTATAAGTCCCATGAAAAACAAGTGCGTGCAAAAACTAGTGAAATCCAAACAATATCTGCAGTCTAGATAGTTGCATTGTACCAATACTTATTTCCTTAGTTTGATCATGAACTATACTTATGTATGACAATTGAGGAAAGCTGGAAGAAGGGCTACAGAAATTATTTTGGTAGATTTTAGTGAATCTAAAATTATTCAAAATAGAAAAATATTCTAAGTGCCCAGCATGGTGGCACATGCTTGCAATACCAGCTACTCAGGAGGCTGAGGCAGGAGGATTGCAAGTTTGAGGCCATTCTGTCCTGGGAAACTTAGCAAGACCCTGTCTTAAATTTAAAAAAAAAAATTTTTTTTTTTTTTTTAAGGATGGGGATGTGGGTCAGTGCAAGACCCTGGATTCAATCCCAGTACTGAAAAAAAAAAATTTTTTTTTTCTGAGGCCAGGAACTGTTCCAGTTATCAAGTGAAGGGAGGAAGGAAAGAACAAGGGACTCATAGATCTCTAAAGCTTTATGGGACAGAGTGTGCAGTAGCAAGCAAAGGTTTTAAATTTCAATCTCTTCCTAGCTCTGGAGCTATTTCTTAAACTCTGTGACCTTCTTTGTCTACCTTTTAACGCTAGGATTAAAATACTGCAGGGTTAAAAATACTGCAGAGGATTACTGTGAGAATTAAACTGAGCAATAGACAAATCCACCTGATAGCATAACCACCACCCAGTAGACAGTAAGTTGCTGTGTTCTCAAGGTCTTTAAATGGTATATGTGTTATGGTTTGTACCTAGATGACCCCATGAAGCCTCACGCGATCATAGGAGATGGCTGGATCTAGAGTGTGTGAGGCCGGGATCAAGGGTGTGTGGTTACTAAATCAATTCCTGTCTCCACAGCCTGGATAAGACGTAAGGGGCAGAAAGAAGCTGCTGAGGTCCCTTGCCTGCCCCACTGCCTTCTGCCTGCCATGAGCGCTGCCTTGCTGCTTCTCCTCTGCCAGGCCGCCCTGCCTCGGAGCCAGCCAGCTGTGAACTGAAACCTCTACAAACTGTGAGCTAAATAAACCTCTCCTCCCTTGAATTTGGTTGTTGGGCATTTTGTCTCAGCAATGAGAAAAGTAACTAAGATGGTATGGTTATACTTTGTATGTGTTATTTTTGACGTTCTGGCTACCAATCATTAGGATTCAACTTCCACATTCAAATGCTGTCAGTGCGCTTCCCTGCTGAACGTCCTGCCCTCATCTGCTGTGAGCCCAATACAGTTCTGTGCATGATATTAATTAGGCTTAAAAGAAAGATCACATCTGTGAATAAAGTATTCCTATTTTAGCCTACAGACACTGATTTTAACTGCTTGAAGACCTTTATTCTCTTCACTTACTTTCTAGTTTTGGGCGACATCCCAGATGATTGAGGTTCTCAGATGACAAGGCAGCAATATTAATAAAAAGTAGCCATCATTTATTGATCATTATAAGGCTAATTATCCTAAGTACTTTACGCATATTATCTCTTTCCACCTTCACTCTGTGGAGTAACTATTTTAATTTCTACCCTGGAGATGAAGAAATGTCTCTGCTTGCTCCAAGTCCATCGCTAACTGTGGAGCTGACGCCACCAGCCTGGTTGACTCCAGTTCTGAGCTCCTGTCACAGGGAACACTGTGACAGTTTCCTCTTCCTTCAGCATGACCAAAAGTACTTGAAGAGCTCCAGGAAGAGTCTTTTTGATGAAGGAGATAGACAGAGTAAGACAAAGGGAGGAAAAGAAAGTAGTAGGTGAGAGAGATCAAAATATCCCACCCCAAATATATTTCTTTGGCATAGTTCAAGTTGGTTGTTCGCAGAAACTACAGACCTCTGCAGGTGAAGGAAAGGCTGTGAAGAGCTGTCGTTTTGCAAAAAGAAATTTAAATCTATCTATATTAGTAAACAGAAGATAGAGGCACGGCCTTCTCTATCAGATGCTCTCCTTTCTGCCTAGAAGAGATCTTTCCACAGGAAGAAATTAGAGATCTGACACCTGGCCCAGAGATGACACAACACATGATCGCCCCAGCTCATGGGGCACATCCTCCCCACGAACTTCCCCGCCTGTGTCCTGCCTTCCCCCTGAAGCCAATCCCCTCACACTAAGTTTGGCTGCCTTGCCCCTTTTTGAGTCTCATACGTTGTGTATGGATTCCATGTTTAGGCACATTAATAAATTTGTATGCTTTTTAAAATCCCTGTTAATCTGTATATTGTAGGCCATTTCATACACTAAAATTATGGACCCTTTAAGGAAAAAGAATAAATTTAAAACTTTTCTGCATGTCAAGCATCCAGTTCTTTAAAAACTTCAAAAAGACAACACTCCTGGAAATAGCACTAATTTATACTGGTGAATCCTTAACAAATATTTGTGGACTGATTCAGAAAAAAAGTTTCCTTAAACTGCTAGAGAGAGAAAACTTTTTCTCCCTTCTATATATACCCTGAGATCCATTCCCTTCTATGCTACTCTATACCCTTATGTGTGACCCAGTCAGTCAGGAAACATCTCTCAGAAGAGATAATACTCAGATTTGAAATGCACAATTTCCCTCTCCAGCAATCTCTTAGAATTTCTACTTTGCATTTTGGAGAATTCCTGCCTTTGATGCCTGGCATGTTATTGATCCGGTCAGTCCCTAGGTGTTCGTGGCTCACATGCATAAGCCTGCAATGGAGAATCTAGTCCAGTGGTGGCAAACCTGTGCCATGTGTGCCGCAGCAGGCTGTTTGCATCATTGAAACCTCTAAAAGGTTTGCCCTCACTGATTCCAGTCTAAGAGACATAGATTGATTGTGCCTGTTCTATAAGGGTTTGGAGGTGAGAAACCAGCATGGCTGTAGATGTAACTGGCTGTAAATTCAGAGAAGTCTTTAAACAGAAAAGGCTGCTGGACCTTGACGTGTATTTTGCAATGGACTGTGGTGTGAAGGATGTTTGGAGCAACTGTAAACAGGAACTGCCATGTCCTTATTAGGAATAATCACTTCTCCAGGAAAAGAAAGAGCTGTTAAGGCACTAAACATATTCTGTGCTTGAGAATTTTTTTCTCCCTCCTGGCCCAGCCTACCCTCCCTGTTCCTCCTATAGGAACTCATTACAGCTATATTCTGTGCTTGTTCCTTGAGATTGCTTCTTGGCAGGACCCAAGAAAAGAGAAGGCCAAGGATTCCATCTGGCTGGTTCCACCTTGATCCCAGCTGCTTACAAGAGCTGTTTATTCCACAACACTGAGCCTAGTGTAGCCCTTCTCCCTCCAGGGTGGCCTTAAGACTTGTCCAACAAGCTTGGCAAATTTTTACCAAAGCCAGAACACTGGGCAGGAATTCAGGGAGTGAGGATGGGTGTTTAGCAGCCTGCATTTGGAGAGGAAGGCATGCAACAGAAAGTGAGGCAAGGGACAGAGCTTACAGGTGCCTCAGCTTCCTTCCAGGAAGGGCACAGGGACACTAGTCATGCAAGTTTAATGACAGCAACATGTTCTGAGAAAAGCACTGTTAGGTGATTTCATCACCATGTGAGTATCACAGAGTGTACGTCCGTAAGCCCAGATCAGCGGTGGCAAACCTGTGGCACACGTGCTGCAGAGGACACGCAGAGCCCTCTCTGTCAGCACGCAAGCCAAGTGTATGAGGTGTTTTTCCTAAACTAAAACATCAGTATTCAGGTTTAATTACAGTGTTGGCACTCTGCGATAGATAAGTGGGTTTAGAGTTGCAGTTTGGGCACTCGGTCTCTAAAAGTTTCGCCATCACTGGCCTAGATGGTACAGCCTATTATGCACACAGGCAATCTGGGATGTATAGTTATGGCACAATTTACTGCTCTTAGGCCTATCACAAACAAAACAACATGAGATTAAACCAAGCAACAAGATGGTATACTCAAGAAACTTGGTAAACATGGGATGTATGATGTTAACAGCATAACATGGGTACTGTTTTACAGTCAATTTTTCTTTTAGTAAGCAGAAAGAGTACATTCTGAAATAATGATATGCATAGCACGGTAAACACATAAACCAGTAACAGTCATTTACTATCATCCTCAGGCACAGAACAGAATTGTAGGTGCCATACTTTTACATGATGGGCAACACAGGAAGTTCATTTACAACAGCATCTTCACAAACACCCGAGTAATAGTATGACAGCTAGACCATCACTGGATAATAGGACTTTTTCAACTCTATTGCAGTCTTATGGGACTACTGTCATATATACCATCCATTGTTAACCAAAACATCATTGTGCGGCACATGACTGTACCAAGTCTTTAGAAGGCTAGTATAGGCCAAACTAACTTGGAAGAAGTGAAGGCTATTTGTAAAAATTTGGGATTAAGGAGACAAAACAAATTTAAAAGGTGTGAATGTAAAATCAATCTTTCACATTTTGGGAGTCAAGAACTAGTAAAATATTCAAGTGAAGGTACAAGCTGTGAGAAAAACAGAAATGGAGTTTACAGAAAGGTTAGAACTAGACTTTCATCATCAGTGATCTATGAGTGTTCTACTTTATGTTCTCTTTAACAATATAATGAATGCTGTAAACCAGCAGCCCAATACAAGCCAGTCTGAGTTACACAGTGAGTTCAAAGCCAGCGTAGACTATCTAGCAAAACACTGTCTCAAGAAGAAACAAAAAACAAATCATTATATCTACCCAAGTGCTCACCCATGTCCCAGCTCCCACCTTGGAGGAAACATGATCCTGATTCCATGTCTATAATCCCTTTGTTTTATTTCCTGTTTTACTACATATATACCTTGCCCAAAAATAAATTGCTTCATTTTGCTTATTTCTGAACTTTACAAAGAAATTATACTCTACTGTCAGGTAAAACTTGCTTTTGTCACTCCACATGCTATCACTAAGATTCATCCATGTAATGTGTAGCTGAATGTTATTAATTTTCAGTACTATATAATGTTCTACTGCACAGATATGTGCACATTATTCATCTCTCATCGAGTGTACACGTTGCATTCAGGTTTTTGCTCTTCGTAACAGCGAGGTAAGGAGCATTTCTCATGTCTCCTGTTACAAATAAGGAAGAGTCATCCCTGCACATACACCTCGAATGCAGGATCCAGAAGTTCATCCCTTCAAGACAACACCAACTAGCAAAAGACCCACGAGGTGTCAAAAGGGAGGAAACTGGGAATCATGGAAGTGGAAGTTCATCCCTGGAGACTCAACAAGGCAAGAAGAGGGCCGAGGTCACATTGTTAGGAACACGTGCATCTGCAGAGGAAGAGAAGGAGGAGCCCAAGAAGGAAACAGAAACAGGTGGCCAGCAGGGAGGGTGCACAGCCCAGGGAGACCAGAGGCAGGCACAGCGAAGATGGGGATGCTGGACAGACGGGATGGCAGCATCAAAAGGCCCTGCAGAGGCCGCTAAGAAAGGCAAGCCGAGGGAAGGTCAGTGGCCCTTCAAAAAGCTGTCCGTGACCTGTCCACTAATGAGGGTCGAAGCCAGATTTCAAGGGCCTGAGGGTAAATGCAGGGGTGGGGAGTGGAGGGAAAGCTTGTTACTGTAAATACCACTTGGAAAAGTGGATGAGAGGTAGGTATAGAAAGCTGAGGGACACAGCAGAACTGAGGTGTGATTTTTAATTTGTTATGTTTTAATGATAAGAAAGACTTGACATAATTAGAGACTCGGAGGTAGAAGTCGATGCAAAGGAAGAGACTGAAGAGATAAGAGAGGCTCAGTGTAGAGAAAGGTCTCTTAAGGGTCCAGAGAGGAAAGAATGTGAAGCACAAGTTCATTCTAGGCAAAGAGGAAGAATTCTCTCTGATACAGAGAAGACAAAAAGGCTTTTAAATGCATGAAAATTATCATCAGGATCATGTTAACTAACATTTATTTAATGTTCAATGTAAATAATACTAAATTAAGCATTTGATACGTATTATCTCATTTCATCATCTGACCAGCCTATGGCATTCGTTTTACCACCAATTTCCATTTTGCAAGCAGGGAAACTAAAGCTCAGAGATACAGTTAGACCCAGCAGCTGTTTTAGGGTATGCGCTCTTAATCACTACACGTAAGCTAAGAATGAAGAAAGAAGAATGAGCTCATGCTAGATGGCAAAAGTGTAGAGCTGAAAGGAATTATAAATGTAAGAATGCAAAAGGCATAGACTGGACGCTCTTGGTAATGGATCAACAAATCAGGGGAAAAAGACAGGGAAGTGAACATGTTGGGTTCCAACATGTCTCAGATTGAGTGTACAGACTTATTTCAACAGGGAAAAATAGGAAGATAATTAAGAGGTAGTGAGGGCTTAGTAGCCATCGGAAAACATCGAAGTGTAATAGAACTGCGTAGTTCTAGTCTAGGCTTTCTCCGGACTGCATAGTTTTTTCTCACGCACCGTTAGGAGGAGTCTGGAGAAGACAGTGCAACTGGGCCTGGGTAGGAGGTACACAGAGTGGGCAAGGACATGAAGGAAGCCAGAGAGAATCACTGGTTGATCTTGAAGCCGTGTCAGGAGAGAGAAGGTGAATAATGTCATGAGAATAGATGGACTAAAATGGAGGGCAGAGATTAAAGGACTAAACTTCACAAAGGGGTACAGAGCTAGTTCAGCACTGGTGTGTGTGGAGAGAGGCAGGAAGATGAGAACTTCGAGGCCCAATGGACTCAGTGGTCTGGGTTCCTAAAGTCTGAGCAGCTGAACACTGAGGTTTGTAGGGGCGTCACAGTGTGGAAAGAAAAGGGTAGTGGATAAAGGGCACTGGGTTTGAGAAAACAGAAGACTCAGCTACATGTAATGCTTTGCGTGATTTTATAATCTTCCTAATGACACAGTGGAGTAGGTGTTCCCAGAGACGTGATGAGGATGACCATGCTGAGACCAGCCCACTTTACAAGTGGCCACAGTGGTCGGGAATTCATGAAATTTTTTGTCTCCAAGTTGCCCCTTCCTCTTCTTGGCT
>PVJO010000833.1:0-14324 GCA_004026905.1 Hystrix cristata
CTTTCAAGGGACCATTCTGTGCTGCGTCCCCCAGTCCTCCAGCCAACCTGGGGCCATGCATCCTGCCTCTCCATCCGCTGTGACTGCCCCTACACGGCCCACCACTGGCCTGAGATCACCATCTCACTAGCTCCTCCCCCGTCAACCCAGTTCCACACACAGAGAACCTTCATTAGTTATCCCCTTCAGCCCCAGGGCCAGGGCAAGCTGCCCAATGAGCTTCTGTGTCCCTGGTCTAAGCCTAGAGATGACAGATCCTTCCCTGGCCCAGTCCTCATCACCTCCCTCACCTACATCAAGAGGTGGCTCCATCAAGAGGCCAGAGCAGCCTCCCAAGCACACCCATCTCCTGTTCCCACATCTCTGCAATGTTCCAAAGGTTCCAAGGCTCAACACCCTGCACGGAGGCGGTCCCTGATGCCACCTTCCACTCCGCTGGGGCGCGTGTCACTCACAACCCATGCAGTCCCTCTTCCTCCTGGGGTGCTGTGCCCCAGACCCTACAGAGTCAAAGACTGGCACAGTAAGGCCAGATGTCCTCTCTAAAGCCTCCTAAACTATTAGAAACTCAACAACCCCTCCCCTTTAAAGCCCACACACATCTCCAGACTCTTAGCATCCTGCATCATAGCCCTGAACTCATATTGCATATTACTGTGTGCCACTATCCAAAATTCTTGGGCTCAGAAGTGTTGCAGATTTCAGTGTTTCTCCAGTTTTGGAATATCTGCATATACTTTACCAGTTAGAGGTCCCTAATCTGAAAATCTGAAGTGCTCTGAAGTCTGAGACTTTGAGCATTGACAAGATGCTGTCCTGGTGCTCAAAATTTTTCAGATTTTAGATTTCAGATGAGGGATGCTCAATATGTATTTGAATTGTCCCAAGTAGACCACTCCTTGGGATTGGGGGTGGGGGTGGGGTCAAGCTCCCCCCGCCCCGCAAATGTTCTTCACAGAGCAGAGTCCACTGGAGGCCATCAAGTCTGGATACTGCGAACAGGGCTTTGTACGTTCCCCACTGCTCCTCTCTCACACGCCCCACCCCCACCCCCACCAAGGTCAGGTGCGGAGAGGACCTTGAACCAGAGCCAGCTTAGACAAAGACTATGTTTTCTTCAGGTACAGAAAAGCAACCTGTTTCATGGTTCCAAAGGCTGACCTGAGATGCAGACTTCCTCCGTTCAAACACTCCTAGCAGATGAAGACGAAAGACCTGTTCCAAGGAGTGGCTAATGCCAGGGCTGCAGAGAGAGCCCACCGGGGCCACCAGAGCGACACCAGGAAGACAGAGATGAAAGCATCCATTTGTTCTGCTGGGCATCTCAGGGTCAGGACTGTGAATTCCTACAGCACGCCTGCCAGAGCAGTGTCACATCATGGACGGGGGACCTGAGGGCTACAGCTCCCCCTTGCACGAGAGAGAGATGGGGAACTGTGGGCCGGGCCCGGCTTCAGGAAGGGCAGCCTAGACCGGACAGCAGGCTCCTCCCTGTAACTCTGCATCCACCCAGGGCAACATTCACAGAGTGATTTTACAAGATACTTCTTACAAGTTGCACTTGAAATTAACATACCAGGTTCAAATGACCATGTTTACATTTTCTACAAGAAGTATCCCACCTTACAAGTCTCCTCAGGAAGATCAAGCCTTCCACAACAATTTCTTAGATGTTAATTAAATTCAGGAGTCCTCTAAACCATCCCAGACAGGTAAACTTTCTTATGCCAGAGGTAGGCAACTGGGGCAGGGAGGAGGCCCCCTTATGAGATCATCGAAGGCCTTCAGCTCCACCCAAAACGGCAGTCAGGGGAGAAGAGGGCACTTCAGTAACAAGAGACCCTTAAAATCTGGCTACTGTCTCTGCAGGATTCAAGACAAAATTTTACTGGCCTTACCAAAAACAAACAAACAAACAACTCAAGAAACAGAAGCAAACCATTCACAGCAATTCTGCGGGTTCCAAACAAACCTTCTTAAAAATCCGTCTCTCTCTGCCTTGCATCTCAGGATCTGGAGGCTGGAAGTGGCTGAGAAAGGACCCAAGATCACCCTGTCATTCTGGAGGGAGAGGACGAGCAGTCACCAGCTGCAGAGGGAGAGGTACCCACCAACCCCTGAGGCTCCACTCAGGTCCTCTGTGTCAGGCCCCCTGGAGGCTGCAATGCAGCAGAGTCCACCCATCTCCCGGCAGGCACCTGGCTCCAGGATGGCTGGCAGCACACTACAAACAAACTGGTGCTCATGAGTTGCTCGTGGTCATTAAATCTTATCTAGAGGGGATTTAAGGAGCACAGGCTTCTTCCACAAGGACAAGGTCACTTGGCACAAGGCTAGACTCACAAATGGCCTTTCCAGTTTTAATTTTTCTGTTCCCCTCCAGCTGCAAAAAGCCTAAAGAAACCAATTTTTAAAGATCACTTTATTCCCTCCAATGTCCACAGAGTAGTAACAGGTGGGATAAAATGTTTCAGAGGGCAAAGCTACAATGACTAGGTGAAAAGATAAAGATACTTGTACATAAAAAGGGTGTCAGAGTGAAGTTGAAGGAGACCTCCCTTGAAGACATCTTCCTTGTCTTGAGAGTCTCTTCTGCGCTAGGCATCAGCCCTGTCCTGGGAATGCAAAGGTGACCAAAGCACCATGCCCCTCCCCCACCGTTGGGGGGGGATGGGACACACAATATGAGGGAGAAGATCTGAGAAAAGTAGCAGTGTAAGAGCTGGAAGTCAAGTCACTATCCCACTGCAGAAGCACGGCTCCCCAGAAGGTGAAATAACCGATTCTTAAAGAAGTCTGCCAGAGAGCAAGGATCACAGAGCCCTTCCAAGCAGAGGCACTACCACCCACCCAGGGAAAACGGAAATTCATTAGTTCTTGTTAAGCACCTTAGGAAAAATAAAGTTTTACTACTGAACACACGTTTATTGAGCATTTACTGTATGCCAGGCTCTATCTCCGTTTAGGCCAGTCAAATATCAAGTGTGTCCTATACTGTATTGCTAGTACTTTTCAAAGTCTGATTCAAAAACAGCTGAGAACAAGCTGTTCAGAATGTCTGAGAGGAAGGCAAGCCGAAGCCTTCTCCCCAGCAAATAAATGATTTCCAAACTAAAAATAATAAAAGCCAACCACAAAGAAACAGGTCTAAAACCACTGTACACTGTATACAATGTGGTCTAGGGAAGGAAGTGAGAAAATAGATTCTAAAATTATAATACAGTATGAAATACAGAAAATTAACAAAGCACAGCCAACACAGGAAAGTATTTCTTATTATTTGTTATTAGGATTTCTGCCTCGTGAAAATCCTAAGTACATAAAACAGCCCAAAGGGGACACATGGAAGAATGATAATGAAGGTGTTACTATACACACAGCTAGAGTGATGGAAGGTAAACCCTGCTGTGTTTTCAAAATGGGAAGCAGTAATTGTTTTTTTATAATCTCTAATCTCAAAAGAAATAGTTTCGAACTTTTACAAAAGTCCCATAAAAGTATCTTAATACCCTAACTGTAAAAGACACACCATGCCTAACAATCCTGCATGAAAGCTACAGTAGGCTTGCTGACCTCACTTCAGAAGACCCTAATTTTCTAACAAAGTGAAGCAACCTTCATCCGAATGATTTCTACGGAAGCCTGCACTACCCACATTTTCTTGCAATCAGCTCCCAGGAACCATGCCAGAAAGCGAAATAGGGAAGCTATGGGAAACGGCTCTCCTCCTCTGGAGGATGTGAACTCATACAGGGAAGAGGCCGAATTTCCTGTCTGGCCACTAGATGGCGCCTAGGTACTGGGGAGGTGGGCAGCGCACACACCGGACACCTCCGGGACTGGCAGAAACTGACAAAAAGGATTCAGGGAAGCAACAAAACAATCTCTGAAGTGGAAGAGGAGCTTCAGGGTCTGGCCACTGCTTAGTGGGTAAAACAAAAAAAAAATAAAATAAAATCCACACAACTGTGTTTTACAAAGCAAAATTCAATCTTGTTCAGTACCTTAGGCAAAATAAATTGTATTACGGAACATACATTTACTGAGCACTTACTATATGCCAGGCTCTACATCACTTAAGGGTGGTCGAATATCAAGTCTGTGCTAAATTTCTGGCACTATTCAAAGAACACAGCAGCATCCAGTCTAAGGGCTTAGTAGGCGCAAAGGTCTGTTCTAAGCACTTGAGCTGGACATTAATTCATTTAATTTTTTATAAATAAATTACCAAAGAGCTTCTAGTAACATCATTTCACAAATGAGGAAACTAATGCATAGGAAAACTACACAATTCACCTGAGATCTTAGCATTGAGGAAGTGAGATTCAAAGCACCGCTATGGCTTCTCTGTCCTCCTAAAATGACAAAAGAGAAGGGGCAACACAAACCACTGTTAATCAGCCTAGCAGTGGTTATGAGCTCAAAAGGAATAAGGAGAAAACCAGATTTATGAAAGTTACGGAAACTGAAAAGCTTTACTGAGAGGAAATCTGAAATAAACATCAAAGGACAGCATCTGGGACTTGTTAAAATCATAGAAAGTATTTGGAGGAAGAAACTAATTTAGGATGCTACCTTGAGACAGGTATAGTCATTCCTATTTTACAGATCTACCAAAACAAAGAGTTTTAATTAAAAAAACAACAACTCATATATCCCGTCCCAATTTTTCTGACTATACTTTTCTAAATACATTAGAGAGTATCTTAATTTGATTGTCTGGTAAGAAAAGGAGAATCTTCTACGCTATTTTAAGTCTCCTTATTTCTGTCTGAAACTCAGAAAAAGTAAAGAACTGGGTTGAAAGTCACAGAACGAATGGAGAGCTAAGGAGAATCCAGAACGTGTTGACTTTCTTGTTCTCCTGAATAGCACTTTCTGTTACAGCAGGGTAGGGGGTTGGACAGTAGTTTAAAGAAGAGGAGAAATACTCCAGGCTGTGGTAACGGCCAGCAAGAACCTGGAGAGGGGAAAAGCGCAACGTAAGCTGAAGCGCGGTGATGGGAAGTACTGGGAATCAACACTGGCTCCCCATAGCACAATCTCATTAAGGATGGATTACAGGCCACTAGTGGGGCCTGGGACTTGATCTCTGGGCCATGGCACAGCACCAGCAGAGGCACATCCGAGGTTGGGGCTACTGAGTCCATCAAACCAAAGGGGTGGCCCAGGAGTCAGAGCTGGCCCAGAGGCCACTTGAGCACGAGAGTGCAGATGCAGGTCTGAACTAGACCAGGGTGGAGCCAGAAACAGGGACAAATCTGGGTGATTTCAAGTGACTCAGTGAGGTTGAAAGGAAACATTCGATTAACTGGGCACTCCAGAAAAAATGTCAGGCTGGCGTCCTGTAGGTAACTAGGAATCCCATTTCGAGTCTACCTTATTGAAAATCTTAGTGAGGTGCATGTTAGAAAGAAAATTGAGACCATAGCACTCAACCCTAAAATACCCAAGATTGCTCTCAACAAAGAACTCCCTGTGATTAAACTATACCATGTGTGACCTAACAAGAGCCACGAACCCACTTTCTACAGAAATCCAACAACAGAACTAAAGGAAGTTGGGCAGCAGACTCTCTACCGGGCTGTGTTTGCCTGTTTTCGTGGTAATCTGCTCTTCAAGCCATGAATCTGTTACCCTACTACAATGAGCCCCAGGGATACCAGGTAGGGAGAATAAATAGATAAATATATGGGCACAGGTGGTGAAGATTTTACGGTCTAAACGTAGTGGGTAGTTAATGACTTAGAAAACACTACAAACTTCTATAGGTGACTGGACCTTGGATTGTTACCTGGATTTTCTCTGGATGTTCCCTACTTTTTCAAAAATTACCAAGGAAGGGCCACCAAGATACCTCAAATTTTGGCAAAACTCTTTGTTCCCTTGTTATCATCAGACTTTTGTAGAGGAAAATACTATTAATCAAAATCTACCTGGTAAGATTTGATTGGTAAAATCTCATTTACTTAGTGAAACATATTCTCAGAGATCGATTTTATACAAACTGCTAACTATATTTTACAGAAGCAGGTAAACTGCAAGCATTCAAAGTATCTCAGGAAAAGCTTAAAGTTCTGCTCTATAAAACTCTTATGCTTTAACATTGTCCATGTGTATTTGTTCTTCCAGTTCGAATGTAATTTAAAAAGCAGTATGCTTTTAAAACTGACCAATAATTCCAAAGACAGTTTAAAGAAAGCCAGTGCCATGTTAAAGAAACTGGCCGAACAAAAGTATACAAACAGAAATGTATTTCAAACTGCGAGAACTTGGCTGGGTGGGTGGAGATATACACAATTTTGAACAAGTGGCATTCATATTATATAACTCTTACTAAACTAGTGCCCTGTGCTATCAAGGGGGGGGGGGCTAAGAGAACAAGATGTGAATAAAAGAATAAAATTTCAAACTCCTCCTCACTACCAAGAACTTTCTGAATAGTAACAGATGACTTCCTAAAATCTTTAAAACATAAATGCTTTTTTTAAAAGAAGGCTTGCAGACTATGACAACGTGAGAAATTTAAGGTAGGCACAGCAATCTCTGCAGTGCAGGGACTCGTATGTCTGCACATCCTTCTGTAATCAGCCGCTCAGCTGCTAGAAGTAAGAAAGGGGGAGCTGCAGGCTCACCAGCTAAGTGGGCAGTTGGTGAGCTACACACTCACGGCCCCCAACAACTGATGAACCAAGCCATCCCAGCGCTAACCCAGTAAGGATGAATATAAAAATAAATAACAGCAACCATACACTGTAAAAGATACTGCAATCATGAGTTCATCCCACATCATAAAAGAAACTGCTTCTGTTGTATTCCAGTAAAACCTGAAGAGCAATCCTAAGTTTAAAAATCCTTACAGTTCGAGGCAAGAAAGAAAAAATTAAAGTCTTTCTTTTTTGTTTCTTTAGTTTTTAAAATAGTGCAAATAGCAGCAATTGCTATGGCTTGATTCACACCTTTAAAAACTTACATAGTATCAGAAAAAAAATTCTAAACCTAAAACAAAAGGGAAGGGAGACTATTTCTCAATCCAGGTTTAAAAAAGTCTTTCTTTAAGATTTTGAAATTAGGGGCTAGGGATGTAGCTCAATGGTAGAGTGCTTGCCTAGCAAGCATAAGGCCCTGAGTTCGATCCCCGGCACCAAAAAAAAAAAAAAAAAAAAAAAAAAAAAAAAAAAAAAAAAAAAAAAAAAAAAAAAAAAAAAAAAGACATATATGAAAAAAAGGGGTAGGATCTTCTAAAATGCTACCTGGGACCCTAAAGCATGAGTATAATCTATCATTTAAAAACTGGCAAGGATTTAGTCTTCTAAAGACCGAAGTCTCAAAAATCAAAGACACAGTTAATATTTTGAGTCAAATAAAACCAAAGCAATTCAACAAAAGAAACAAACTTCATCATGCTGAGGGAATGTGTACATCTGTTGCGATAACAACCTAACTTGTTTTTAAAGACCCTTCGTTTACTAACCGTTTTATATACAAAACATATGTTCCTTCCTCAGAACAAATCGCTTCTTTTACTGATCTGTGGGGCTGCAGGTTAGGGGCGAAGGGGTGTGTACATATTTCAAAATTTTAATCTTCGAAAATACTGAAAGTCAGTTATGCCCCCCAAACGCTGACAGGTCTTAATGTCCACAAACATCGCAACTCTTACTCCTCTCCCTCCCTCCCTCCCCAGTCTGAGCCAAATCACATCTTCACAAAAAACTAGAAAACTTCCTCTCGATAATCTGATTCCAACACCATTTTCCAGGGGGGCTCAGAGTGCATCACTCATTGCATGCTGTGTTGTCTTTCAAGTGTTCAGAATTTTCCTTCAGAAAATTGCTGACAGAGAACTCAAGAAATTGTATCCCTAGCGTGTGTGCAACTATTATACATTTAGGACAATTGAGAAGAGTTCACCTCTTGGGCTCAGAGATAACACCTGTCATAAATTGTCTAAGAAAAACAGTTCAAAGCAAGCTGGCCTGTGGGCACAAATACCTCTTCTATGAAGCAGGGCTCAGTCTTAAATGAGTTTTGAAAACAAATCAAAGAAAATCAGTGAACAACATGCACGCTTTATGATGAAAATTTTCTTTCAAAACTTTCAGGAATCATCTCCTCAATCTCATTTTTGCCCCCTCATCCTTTTATAAAAGATTGTTCATCTAAAAAACTCAAATTATAAATGTTTCCTAATGATCATCAAAAAGCTAAGTAAGCAATGCAAAACTTCCAAAGTCAGTCAGCCCTGTGTGTGTATGTGTGTGTGTGTGTGTGTGTGTGTGTGTGTGTGTGTGGGCGTATGCATGTGCCTGTGCGTGTGGCATACGGTACTGAAGATTGAACCCAGGGCCTCTGCACTGAATGGCATCCCCAGTCCTTTTTCTACTTTTTATTTTTAAAACGGTCTTCCTAAGCTGCTAAATGCCCCAGGCTGGGCTCGGACTTTCAATCCACCTGTCTCACCATTTTTTACCAATCAAAACATGCCGGGCAACATGTATGCACACACCTAACATTCTGGCAAACAGAAGCCAGGACACTGTGTTTTTAAACACCACTGCCATAACCAGTGTTATAAAGGCAGCATGCCCCTCCTGAGGAGGGTGGACACCTTATATCAGGACCTACGGCGACATTCCAATATAAGGGAAGATATTAATAAGGAAAAAGTAGTGCAGGCAACATCAAGGACATCAGGTCTCAAGCCTACAGAAGTGTTTTTACTGGGACTTACAAGCCGGCCTGCTTTCTATTTGAAAACTGTGCATCCTATGCTGAGTTTGAAAACAAGGTAAATTTTCAAGTAACTTCCTTCCAGGCAGGACAAAAGCACGGCCCTTTTTACTCAGGCTCAGGCACTGCCAAGCATGAAGTCAGCTCTCATACAGTCGGTGCCCACTAAGTGCTGGCTGGATTCAGCTGCTGCTTAGAGTACATCCTTACAAAACAAATGAAACCAGAAAAAAAAAGGAAATGACAATCCCTTGAGGGCTCCCCCTTGGCATGTGTGGTGGGGGGGTAGCTGAGGCAACAAGTGACAATGATACAGTTGATCTTCACTACTGCCCTGGATCTTGCAAAAATAGGAGAAGCAGGAAACATTTTTATTAGTAAACTAAGTCTTAGGCAAAGACCGAAAACCACTGTAAACAACTATTCTCTAGGTCTTCACTGTCAAAAGGGCAAGGTGAATTTGGGTAAAGGCACTACCATATAAAAAACAAGAACAAAAAAATGCCTTGGCTATATTTTAAAATCTTTTTGTTCTATAAGATACTTAAATATTTTTATAAAAATCACTATATGCCTGAAACAACTATTATATCCTACAAAGATACCTCCTTCCTGCTCAGATTCTGGAGCCATTTAAGAATCAAAATAAGCAAAAAAGAAACTACTGCATTAAAACAAACAGTACATCCTTAGTCTTCATTATAGTACCACTTATGGCTAATACGGCATATCAAAAGAGTGCCAATTCTTTACCATCTTAACATTGCACATTATGTCTTTGTTGGAAAACATGCACAATAAAACTAGAAATACAAACAGCCATCCAGACTACATCCAGACCAAACTCATCTTGAGAAGACCAACATCATTTTAAATTCATATGAAGATCTTACTGCCAAAATGTCACTAGCATTTTGTTTTTGTAGCACTGAGGATTGAACACTGAGCTATATTCTCAGGCCCTACTGATCTTTTTTATTTGAAGGGTTTCACTAAGTTGCTAAATTGCCTAGGCTTGGCTAGAACTTTCCATCCTCCTGCCTCAGCCTCTGAGAGTGCTGGGATTACAGGTGTGTTGCACCATGTTTGGTTGCATTCGTGTTTTCTTAATCCAACCCTTGATATTAACTCAAACTATATATGACCAAGAATCTTTGCTCCCTGCTTGTCTGTATCTCCTGTGGTACTAAATCTCTGCTGTTATAACTTTCACTGTCCTTTATAGTTTTGCTAGAATCCACAGATCTGAAAAACTCATACTTTTAAAAAAATGGTCAGACCAACCTGCAAAGCAGATTTACTTAGGAATTTTAACCTAACTCTTATTTTATGTGCAAGGTAGCACAATACAGTATATTTTCAAACTTACCAGCATATTTCTTAAAAAAAGAAACAGGTTTATTGAGATATAATTCACATACATAAAAACCACCAATTTAAAATGAATACTTCAGTGGTCATTAGTATATTCAAACTTGTGCAACCACCACAACAAACTAAGTTTAGAACATTTCCATCACCCCAAAAGAAACCCTGCACCCATTAGCTAGTCACTCTCCATTCCGTCCTTCTCCAGCCCCTGGCAACCACTAATCTACTTTCAGTCTCTATGGATTCGCTTATTCTGGACATTTCATATAAATGGAATCAACAAGATAGGATCTTTCGTAGCTGACTTTTTTCACTTTTTCTAATGTTTTCACGGTTTATCTACTCAACGTTTGCATATTTCTTAGAGTTGGACTTTTCCAATCCCTTTGACAAATCAAACATGACCTTTTAATCTTCAAATCCTGACCCATATACCTCCCACACACAAAATACCATTTACTTGCTATTTCCCTCTAGACAGACTAAACTATAATTTACTAGTTAGGCACTTTCAAAAGTTCTTATTCTGGGCTCTCCTTCTGGTAGATGATGATAATAATAATAATAATAAAAAGTACTAACTTCTTTAAACACCAACATTTCACATACCCACATTTCTCTGACAGTAGGATGCTAACGTACATGGAGCAGAAAGATGACTAAAGCCTTTTTAGGAGATGGCCACAGTAAGTTTAAAGTGCATGTTGATTTAAACAAAGAAAACAGCCATCAGATTATTTGGCTGTCACTCATAACTCCCAAACTTCCCTGATTTAGAAGATCTGCTCATGTTATGCTGATACAAAGCAAACAGGTCCATATGACTGCATTTGTTGCTCAAGCTGCTAAATGTGCTACCGTAAGTTAGAGATAAAACACTCACCTCTCTACAGTCCCACTCAAAAAGAAATCACTAATCCCCAAATACGCCAACATAATACGTACAGCTCATCAACAGCATCCCAATCTTCCTAACTACAGAGAAAACAGCTGAAGGATGCCCACCTCGGACAGGACTCAGCCACTTACTTCTCAGGTAAGTGGTCTGCTGTCCTTCGGTCCGAAAACCAAATAGCTGTTCTTAGGTCTATCATTTAATCCTCAGAGCTGCAAAGAGGGTGGGAGAGTCAGCTACCAAGTCAAGACTTTCCAAACTATTATCAGGATCTGGGGGTACCTTCTGCCCATCTACCAGATTTTAAGGCATTAACCATTTATAAAGGATCCTTGGGAAGAGCCTGGGCATCACAGGATCACAAATGTACATGAGGTCCATTTCCCTGTCGGTGATTAGAAAGTGCTGCCTTTCAGAAGGAATATTCTTCCTGAAGAACACTCCGAGCAGTAACACATCCTATTTGATTAAATGCCCGAGTACTGCCACAGAGAAAATAGGCCACCGCTGCTATTTCGAATTTCAGAACTCGAATTAAACAATAAAACTCAATGGCATCTTCCAAACTATAGTTTTTAAAGCATAGAAACCTTCACCTGTCCACCAAACACCATCTAAATCCCGAGGAAAGAAAGGAGTCAGAAGCCTTTCGCCCAATCCAGTGTGTGCTCAAAGTTTGGAAAACAAAGAGCAGGACAGCCCAGATTCGTGGACGGCCCGGCCCAGTCTGCGTCCTCCTCTGTGCAGTAAACACGCGAATTCTATAAAGATCTGCTCGTACTCCACCGTGGGCTCCCTTCTTACAAGACATTTAAGAGGAATATGTTTATAGAAAAAGCCTTGCTGAGTTCCCCATGATGGGGCCGCACAACCCCCGCAGCCTCCGGTTTCTCTCACTCGCTCAAGGCTCAGTCGTGATTTTTCAAAGTTAATAGGCACCACCTGCATACTCCTGGCAACCATTACTCACCAACACGCCCTCAGCGTTCCCAGCCCTAGTTCTGCGTCTGCATCTTAAACTTTCAATCGTGTTCAAATTACCCCATCATCTATCTCAAATGTACCAGTATGCCACACTTTATTATTTTTGAGAACAAAACCCCCACCTTCTCCGGCCTCCACAAGCCGTGGGGAGCTCTCTCTCCTCGCGCTTCCCGGCCTGCCGCTACCCACCCCTACCCGACACCACCAAAACAAAAGCTATCAGATTGCAAGCGATAGAGTGTAGACCGATATTGCTTATTAACTATATACAAAGGAAGTGCGGGGCGGACGGCGGGGGGGGGGGCGGTGTTGGCAGCGCAACACAACTCGGGCCACAAGAAAACCAAGGCCAGGGCTGCCCACTCTCAAAACAAAACACCCCCCTGTCGCCGCCACGGGTCCCGACGCTCCTTAAATGACAGCGCAGGACATCTCTCGCCAGAGCCAGGCGTCTGGGTGTCCCCGCGTGGCCGCGTGGCTGCAGCGATATCCTGCGTTCCGAGCACGTGTGTGTAAATGCACGTAGGTTCTGACCGCTAGCCCACTAGTGCCTATATACGTTTCCCTGGCACCCCACAGACCTTTCAGAACAGGCGTCCACCGGCCGCGCAGAAAATGAGGGGCCGTCCCAGAGCCCTTTGACCTGGGAGCTCGGTCTCGCTGCCCGGAAGAGCCTGGCTGATGGAGGTCCTTGACCTCGCATTTCCCTAGGGGTGCTCCCCAAATCCTGGGGCCACACAGGGCAGCGCCAGGACAGGGGGAGGGGGATTCATCGCGGAGCGGGCAAAAGAGTAATAGGACAGGCCACGGAACCCAAAGAGTCCGAGGGGCAAAGCAGGTTGGGCGACAGGAGGCCGCGCCAGGATGTTTGGAAACGTGTCCTGAGGTTGCGGGCCCTCTCCAGCGGGCACCTCCCCCTCGAGGACAACTTGCACCGGGCAGGGAGGGCGGCTCCCCGCACCTCGCCACCAGGTACTCTGTCTGCCCCAACGGCGACGTGAGAAGCGGCCAAGGGTGCTGTCACCACGGTCTACGCGCCGCGCGGGGGTCAGCGACGTGCGCAGAGCGGCCTGGGCGCCTGGGAGGGGCGAGGCGAGGGTGGAGAGCCCGGGGGACAACTTCTCCACCAAGTCCCCGCGCCCGCCCCGGCCACCGAACCATCAGGGAGTGCGCGCTGCCCACCCACCCAGCCGCGGGACAGGGCTCCAGGGAAGGCGAAACAGAAAGCCCCGAGGCCCTTCCCGCGCGGGGATGCTCCGAAGCGGGGGCCCGCGGGGCTCCAAACCCACGATCGTGGGCCCCAGGTCTGCTCGGGCCTTCCGGCTGAGCCCCTCCGCGCCCCGCCCCGCCGCTCCCGAGCCCAGGGGCCCGACAGCTGCGACGGTGGCAACTCGGGTTTCGCAAACTGGGAGCAGCAGCCCCTCGGAGGAAAAGTTCCCGCAGTGGCCGCGGGCGGCGGGCACATACTCACTTTCTCCACTCGTCGGCCAGAGCGAGACCGCAGCGGAGAGAAACAGGAGCCCCCACAGCGAGGTCGGGGACCCTCCTCCGGAGCCAGACTTCATTCCTTTGATTTGGGGCGAAATTCCTCTTTAAAAAAAGAAAAAAAAAAGGAAAAGAAAAAAGAAAAAAAAAGTCTCCAACTCAGTCTTCGCTCCCCCTCCAAAAACAAGGGCGAAGGAAACAATACTCCGAAGGCGGCGCCACCCGGGCCCGGCGGGCAGCGCGCACGGGGCGGCGCGGGGCGGCCACTCAGCGCCGGCAGCCGCGGCCCAGGGCTCGGCGGAGTCGGGAACCCGGGGCGCGCCGGGGCGGGCTGTCGGCGTCGTCGGCCTCCATTTTCGAACCCGGAGAGGCAGGAGCGGGGGAGAAACTGCAAAGAAAGGGGGCAAAGCCCAAATCCGTCTCGGCGAGGACGAACACACCCGGCCCCCGGGCGCAGGGGGAGAGCGGCGGGCGCCCGAGCCTCCGCGGCGGGAGAGCGCGACGCAGTTGGCAAGATCGCCCCGAAGTCTAGGTCGCGGGCGAGGCCGGCGAGGGGCAGAAATGCGGAGGAAAAATGAATGAGCGACTCCCCCTCCTCCTCCTCCGGGCTCCGCTCGCCGCCGCCGCCGCCGCCTCCCTCAGCGCCGCCGCCGTCGCGAGCTCCTTCCCAAATCCAGGGCGCACACAAAGCGGCGGGCCGGCCGCGCCGCGCTCTGCGCTCCCGCCGCCGCCCGGCTCCCGCCGCCACCCGCCTCGCGCCGGCCCCCGCCCGCCGCCGCCGACTCCGAGCGCGGGGGCTCCGGCGCGCTGAAGGTCAAAGCCGAGCGCCGCGCGCCGTGGGCTCCCCGCGCGGGAG
>PVJO010000833.1:14424-203130 GCA_004026905.1 Hystrix cristata
GCTCGCTCGCCTCTCTGGAGTTCGCCTGGTGCGCTCGCTCCTCCTTGGGTTTTTTCCCTTTTTTTTTCTTTTTTTTTTTTTTTTTTTTTCCGCTCAGCGGAGTTAATGCTGGTAAACAAGAGCCTCAGCCTCGCCGCGCCGCTGCCGCCGCCGCTGCCACACACTGGGGGCTCGCGCGCCCGTTCCCGGGGCCGCGCACACGTGCCCGCGCGCACACTCCGGCGGCCACCGCCGCAGCCCAGGCGCGCCGAGGACCCGGCCCAGGCCGGCGCACGCCAAGAGCTGGAGCCCGGGATCCCGAGGACGTGCGGAGCGGAGCCCGGGCGTGGGGCGCGAGGCTGGGAGGCACCGCCCCCAGCCCCGGCCCCGCCCGCGCCGGCACACGCGCGCACTCACAGCCACGCGCGCGCGCGCCCACGCGCTCCCGCCCCCACCCGCACTGCGCCGGCCGCTCCGCACGCGCCCTCCCGCACGCGCCCTCCCCTTCCGCAGGACTCCAAAAACAATGCCCCTGGCGCCGGTCTGGGCTCCGCGGCGGGGAAGGCCGGGGACGGTAGAGGAGGGGACAGGGGAGGGAGGGCGCGGGGTGGGCGGAGAATGCGGGACCCGAGAGGTTCATTGAAAACAACAACAGTGCGGCTGGAAGGCGCGTTGCCCTGGTTCTTGAAAAGCTTCATTGTTTCTTGCAGCTGTTGCAAAATAAATAAATAAGTGCGTGCAGGCGGCATTTTTTCGCGGCGCCTCGGAAAGCCCGACCGCGGCAGGCGGGGCACACCCGGGAGAAAGGGGACCCCTGGGCTACTACGCCGGGCACTTTTCACGCGAGCCTGGGGCGCCCGCGGAGTCGCGACCCGGGTGCCCGGAGTTCCGGAGGGCGCAGGGGGAGCCCGGGGCGGGGGGAGGGCACGGCCTGCGTGGCTCGGGCAGCGGGAGCGAGGGGAGAGAACCCGCCGCGGGCCCCCGAGCCCCGGAAGGGGGGCCCAGACTGGCGGCCCCGCGTGCCGAGGGTGCGTCCCCAAGGCGGCCGCCAGAGGGCGCGGCCGGAGCCGGGGAGAGCTGGCCCGCTGAGTGTCGCCTCCCTCCCTCCCTCCGGGGGAGGAAATGTGGGGGCCCTGGCTGGGGATCGACTCGGCTGGGTCGTGCTGGCCGGGCCTCCCCGACCCGCCGGCCCGCCCCGAGCGCTCCCCGCCGCCCTGCGCCGCTCAGAGCTCCACCACGTGGGCGGCTGCGGGGAGCGGCTCGGGCGCGTGCACTGTGCGGGGCTGCGGACCGCGAGCTGGGGGGCGTGTCTGAGGGGCCCCAGAGGAAGGGCTGGGGGGCCGGGATCCCGATCGGGATGCAGCTCCTGGCTCCAGTCCCAACCCAGGAACGTGCGGCACACACCCGGGATCGGTGGCCACTGTGGAAACCCACCCGCACCTGCCTCGGGTACCCCCGGGCACGTCCCTCTTGCTTCGTTTGATACGTAAGTGACTAGCTACCGGCACCAACCCCAAGTCTCCTCGGTGGTTTTCTCGAATGTGCCAGGGATGTTTACCGAGGCGCGACTTCCCGAGAACTGCCATCTAATAAACAAATGCTGCGGGGGCAGGTCCTCAAACGGGAAACAGCCCAGCAGTGGCTGGAAAGAGGAGTTTGAAAATACGTGGAATTTTAAAAATAGTGATTGGACCACGTGTCGCCCATAATGTGGTCGAGTGGCATGACTCAGGCTAATTGATGTCAATAATAAATAAAAAAGAAGATGGCTAATAGGAGAGCTGTGAATATCTAGATCGAGGAGAAGTGTTTGTCTCAGACAATCAGGCTGGCTGGTAAAGGGGACCTGGTCTATAGCAAAGGTTTATTACTCTAGACTTGCAAAAGATTTCTGCACTACATTGCCGACTCGTCTTTCATAAATGATTTGTAAAATGAACAGTTAAAAACAGGTCAAAAGCTGTCATAAAGGAGACTTAGTCCTTATTTTCTGCATTTATTTTCTACATCAGTTTTCCCTTTGGAAATTGTTAGCTCAACTCAGTGAGTCAGTTGTACAGAAAGAAAATAACTTTTTTTTTTAATTTAAAAGAGTTATGTATGTAGGATTGTTTTGTTTAACTGAAATTGAGCTTAATTTTTAAATAAAAATATTCCGGTTTTAGTCGTTCCAGGACAATAACAAAGAAATGTATTCGAATCTTAAATTTAGCATATATCATTTTAAAATTAGGGACTGCACATGAATAATTCAGTCTACTAAATTTTAAATATTTCTTCTGAGAGTTCCCTTGTATAAGATTGGCCTTAATGCTTAAACATCCATCCTAGTACTTTAAGCAGAATAATTTTAATTAAATGCAAAGGAATATCAATATTATATTTTCATATATTTGGTGTTCAGAATTTTTAAGTGCATGTTTGTAAAGTAAAACAAAAGTTTTTAATTCTCATTGTCAAAAAGCCAGTGCAACTGAAAATCTTTTAAAACTATACAAAATAAGTACTTTTAATGTTGGTAATGAAAATGCTCATTCATTTGTCCCCAAGAACATAAAGGTGTATGTAGAATAAAAAGAAGTGCATACAGTTATTTGTAAGGGATGTAGAGGTTTGTTTTTGGGTTTGGGGGTTTTTGTTTTTTGTTTTTTGTTTTTTTAATGAAAATGGTTTTTCTTTTGTGAAATTTTTAAATGTGCTTATCTAAAATAGTAGGGCGTCAACAAGTTTTATAGTTTTACATTGTGAAGTTAGGTTCATTATATAGTTCAACATTTAGAGAGAGAAAAAAAACCAGAATTTAGGTTGTCCCTAAACTCTAATTTGACTGTAATGAAAAATAAGGTGATTTTTATTTTCTTTAATGATTATATCCTGCCCACCCAATCAAACTATTTTTTTTCAATCTTGGAGATAAAACCATGCAGACAAATGTTAATTGGAGTCTTTGCTTTACAGTCATACTGACCAAGCATCACACTTTTGATTGGTTTAAACCATTTTCCCAGATGTCTTATAAATTCTCCTTCTAGAGCAGAAACTGCTTGCTTGTTTTCTTTAAAAAAAAAAAAAAAAGAAAAGAAAAAACTGTTCTTGATAACAGTTTTAGCTCAAATTATTCTGCTGAGTGTACCAGACTCCCCAAAGATGGAATATGTATCAAGTAAAAAGATGAGAAATAACACAAATAATAATTAACAAATATCACAAGAAATACAGTATATTATGATATATTCCCAGAGAGGAATATTAGCAGAAAAAGTGAATGAACTACAACCACATACAACATGGGTTGATCTCTGAAATGATATTGAGTAAAAATATACAAGGTTTTAAAAACTACGCACAGCATGATAAGATTTTGATAAAACTCTTAAAAGCAAGGAAAACTAAGAAATTACAGCAAGTTTTTTTAGAGTAAAGAAATTAAATATACGATAATTTGTTTTGCTTTGTTTCGCATTGTTTTAGCAAGAGGATTAATGAAAGGTGTGAATTCCCTTGGAGCAAGCAGGAAGAAGTCCATAGGCTCATGCAGAGTCCTTGGAAATGTGTTCATGCTTGGATTGAGAGGTGGATTTAGAAACTTACCTTTTATAATTACATGCTTCTTAAGTAACAGACATTGTTATACTTATTTTGTGTGTTGAATATGAAATAAGACAATAAAGAAAAATATACAAGAGATCCATGTTTTCCAGGATCCAGTTACACAAGCAACCAGGTTATCCAATACGAGTTTTCCAGATTCTAAATTGTTGTATAAACAACTCAGAAGCATTAAAAAAAATACTAAAATAATTCCAAAGATGCCTCTCAGTAGGCTGTATCCATAGCATGTAAGACAAAAACAAATCATAAAACGAAAAATATAAAAGAATTCATTACATGGAGTAATCAGGTACATTAACTAAGAGTATGTTATGTAAACTGGCAGTTTCCT
Organism: Hystrix cristata; assembly: GCA_004026905.1. Lineage (NCBI taxonomy): Eukaryota > Metazoa > Chordata > Mammalia > Rodentia > Hystricidae > Hystrix > Hystrix cristata. The sequence goes on from PVJO010000833.1 coordinate 18,347, forward strand.
AGAAAGTTAGAAATACATCTTAGGATCTAGCAATTCTATTCTTAGTTACTTACTCTAAAGAAATGAAAAGATGCTCACCAAAATACCTGTATGGGAATGTTGGTAACCACTTTATTCATAATATCAAAAAACTGGAAACACAAACGTACATCAAAAGGAGAATAGATTAACAAATCATGAATATATCCGTTCAATGCAATACTGCCTAGCAATCAAAAAGAATGAACTACTACTCCATGCAAAAACATGGATGAGTCTCAAAAGCAGAATGTATAAGCCAGACACAAAAGAGTATATACTGTATGAGTCCATTCATATGAAATTCAAGAACAGGCAAAGCTAAAATCAGAACCATGATTGCCCCTGATGGGTGGGGAGTGAAGGTTTCAGACGACCTCCTAGAAAGAGGCATGAAGAACCTCCTAGGGTGATGACCAGGCTGTAGATCCCAATGGACTATGCTTGTGTAGGCACTTATCAAAAATATCCAACTGTACACTTAAGATAGGTGCACTTCATTGTGTGTAATTATACCTGAGTTTAAATTTTTAAGAGTGCATTATATAACTTAGAAATTTTACAGGTGTTCTAAAAAAGATTGCACCGTGCTTCCCAGTTTTGCTATTCTGCAAGTTAATAGAGATGCTGAATTCCAACCACCCTGCCCACAGGTGCCTCTCCAGCTGGATAGACTTTCAGAAATGTTTCTGCTGGAGCAAGCAGAGCTGGAGGCATTAGCTGTAGAAGACACCAACTTGTCTCCACAGAGCAATCAGGAATGGGGAAGACAGAAATGAGGCTCTAGTTCAGTGATGACAAACCTTTGAGAGCGTTCAGTGATAACAAACAGCTGGCACACATGCTGTAGGTTCGCCACTACTGCTCTAGTCGGTTCCAGTCGCCACAGTGTGACGAGCAACAAGTCTCCCTCTCCCTGAGATCTATTTATGCTGAACATGTGCTTTTCTATTTTAGTTTTGCACCAATAGCCAGCTCACGAGGTATAAATGCTGCCTTACTCCATGATACATTGAAAGTAAGCTGGAGGGTCACAGCATCTGCAGAGACACAGGCGGGAGAATGTCTGCTGGTGGCTACATCCAGTGCCATAGTTAGCAAAGCAGCAATAAGGGATGTTCCTAGAAAACCCAGGCCCAGGCTAGGTGTGGCAGGTACCCTTGTGGTCTTCACATACCCAAGGCTGACACGAGCCTGTCCCTGACCTGAACTTGTCTGTAGGCACAATCCTCTCTGGTAATCTGTGGGGAAACAAACACACAGACACACGCGCACATGCGCACACACATACACACATACACGGGCCATCAGTTCTGCGATGGCTCTATCCTTTTCAGTTGTCACTTGCAGTGGTTAGTCTCTAAGATGGGTGTGCCGTCTTTATTCCTCCATGTAATTAACTTTCAAACACGTCAATAATAAGGATCCCTGTCTGGCAGACAGTACAAAAGATGCTTCTTGGTTGTTGAAATGCATCTGAGATCACATAAAAATTCAGGTTAAATCAAAATGTCTGTTCCCTCTGATTAATGCCAGCAACTCTGAGATGTTTTATTAGCAGCATGCCAGGAAGAGACAAACCATTTCCTCTGCCCTGTCCTGTCTGACTCTGAAAAGCTGTGTGACTTTTCATAGTTTGTTCTATCTTTCTGTTTTCTCTTCTGTGATATAATGATATCAGAAGGAGCAAGGTCTGATGCTCTAAAATGTCATGATGTCTTTGGTTTTTAATTGACTTTGGTTCCTTTATACACTTTATCTGCACATCTACCTTTATCTTCCATCGAATAATCACCGGTCTATATAAATCAATGTACTAGCAGCAGCAGCCAGCCTCAGGGTATAATCACATTCTAATTTGCTTTAGTAATACAGATTTTTCATACACTAGAGTTTCACAGAGCAGAAACTTTTTTTTTTAGCAATTTTAAATTCTCATATATATTCCATTAAGAATCCGACTGTAGAAAGAGAAGCAGAAACATCACCAAGTCAAGTGGAAATGGCCCTAGGTAATTCATAAGAGAAATCCCCCAACTGACCACTAAAAATGTTTCTACAAAGATGTTCTCTTTGGGATGGTAAACTCCAGTTGGACTTTACACTTTAAGGTACATTTATACATTTCTTCGGCAATTTTTTTGTGGCACCTCAACATGTTAGGCACCAACAGGCTACAAAATAAAGAGATCTTGCTTGAAATTATGCACATATCTCTGGTGTTTTGCTGTATGGAGATTACATCTGCAGAATAATGTTGTTTTTGTTTGCCTTTGGTGGACCACTGATCCACCAGAGAACTGAATACCCACACACGGACCATAGAAAAGGGCTGATTCCTACACTGTATGAGGAGTGAATAAGATATTAGACATTAAGAGAAGTCTGGTATGACTTCTGCTTTCAAATACCTGAAAATTGACAATTAGACTTGATCCTGGAAATGGACAGAGCTAAACTAATGAGAAGAAAATATTTCGGCTCTTTGAAAGAATTTTCCTTCTTTTATGGTGAAAGAAATAATTAGTATCATTTTGCACTCTCTGCTTGAAACACTGCTTTGTGTGGGAGAGAACACTTCTTCATCAGAATGTCCATGCACAGACAGAACCCACACCTGCTACAAGAATCCGGTCCAAAGCAGCACCTCATCAACTGAGAAGATGTTGGGGTGACATTCGAAATCTCTTCCAAGTCCAGGATCACTGAATACTTTGCTTCTAATTCCACGCGTGAAGTACTGTGTCTAATAGGCTGCCGAAGGAGCTTGGCTTTGCTTTGAAATGAATAGTGATCTTCAAAGTTGAAGATGCATGAGTTCAAAAGGATATTAAATTTATCTTACATTATAGAAAGCCTGATGAAATTGCTCCTGAAAGAGGTTCCAAGGCCCAGTTCCAGTAGGCTGAGAAGCCAGGTTAGGAAATCAGGTATTGCCTTCAAATCAGTTGTATTGAAGGAGATGGTTGGAACAGGTGGGGGTGGAGATGGACGTTGAGATAGCGATATGCCGGTACATTTTGTCATAGGCTATGGGAGGGGGAGGTCCTGATTTGTTAAATCTGCCAGTTTCACTGGTATGAATATTCCCACTATGACCAATTTAATCGAGCAATGCGAGGTTACTGGATACACATTCTAATGGGATGTACCCAGTTAACTCTTACGAGACAGTGTGAGCTTCCTCCTGTGAATCCCTGGGTCAAGATATCCCAGAAGTTTGTGTTGTCTTTGTAACAAATATTATTCAGCAAGAAAACTGTAGTTTCTTACCACAAAAATAGCTGTAAGCAGGGAATTCACAGAAGAAGAAACTAGAACATCCAATAAGATATACTCAGCGACTTGTTTGGCAAACTTAAGAATTGGACAGTACCAACTATTCACAGGGATGGATGGGGAAAATTAAATTTGCTGCCTCGGGAAAGATAAATTAGTTCCTCCACTTTGGAGAGCAATTTGGCAATATCCATAATGTTAAAAATTTACCTGCCCAACAACCCGGAAATTCCATTCATGAAGAGAATTTTCTAAAAGCTCTTGATTCATGCACCAGGAGACACGCATAAGAATGTTAATTGGAACATTGTTTTCAGTAGTGAAAAACAAGAAACAATATAATTGTCTCTCAGTGGAAGGATGAATAATGGTGCTTTATTTGTATAATAGAATACTATGCAGAGGTTAAAATGAATTAACTAGATGTAAGTGAATCAACATAGATTTAACAACCAGTATTGTGCAAAAGAGCAATTTGCAAAGGTTAACCGTGTACTGTCATTCATACAGCTATTATCACAAAAACAATAGTATACATTGTCAGGGGATACATACATATATGGTAAAGTGTAAAATATGCAATGATGTGATGAGCAGCAACTTCAGACGTTATCTCCAGGGGTGAAGGGAGAGGAAATGGATAGAGTGTAGTTTCAACTATATTGGCAGTGTTTTATTTCACTAAAAGACAAAAGAAACTGAAGGGAATGTGAAAGAATATTACTATCTATGAATCCTAGATGTGGGAACATGTGTATCTGTTACAGTATTTCCTGTATTCTTGAACTAGTATATAATTTTTGCTTTGCCTTTTTTTAAATAAGTCTTTTATTTTAGAACCGTTTGGGCTTTGCAGAATTATGATAAACAGTGCAGAAAAGCTTGTATATCCATGCCCAGTTTTCCATATTATTAACATCTTACTTCGTCCTGGTATATTTGTCACAATTAATGAATCAATATTGATACATTATTATTTACTAAATCCTTTATTCAGATTTCCTGTTTTTCCCTAATGCTCCTTTTCTGCTCTGGCATCCCACCCAAGATCCCATATCACATTTGTCATGTCCCCTGAGACTCCTCTTAACTATGATGGCTTCTTGGTCTTCCTTGTTTTCAGTGACTTGGACAGTTTTGAGAAGCACTGAGGTATTTTATAGGATGTCCTTCAGTTGGAATTGTCTGGGTTTTTTTTCCTCATAATTAAACTGTGTGATATATTTTAGTGAGGAAGACCACAGACGTAAAATGCCCTTCTTGTCATATCACAGCAAGAAGGGACACTATCAGTGTGATTGTTACCGTTGTTGTTAATGTTGCTCTCCTGGCTGAAGTAGTGTGTGTTACCATAAAGTTACTCTTTTCCTCTTTCTTTACATATTGTACTCTTCAAAAGAAAGTCACACCTCCACCTCCTTAAGAGCAGAGAATCTGTGTAAATTGTTTGGAATTCTTCGGCACAGTAGGTCTGTCTCTTCTCCCCACTTATTTATTTAATCATTTATTTATATTGGTATGGGCTCCTGGATATTCATTGCATGTTTCAGGTTATTAATCAATACTATTTTATGTCTCATACTCCTCCAGCTGTTTCAGCTTTAGCAACTGGGAACAATCTCAGCTGCCTCTTGGGTTCCTTTGACCCACCTCCATCATTGTGGGTTTTGTTTGGATTTTGGTGTTTTTACTTTCTGGCACTACGTGATACTCCAGTCTCATCTCATGTATTTCCTGCCCCAGTCCTAGAATCAGCTATTTCTCCAAAGACTCTTGGTTCCTTCTAAGGAGACTGCCATTAGAAACCAAACTCTGGTTGCTCGATGCACTTGTTGGTACTGGGCTATTATTGCTTCTCGGGCTTCTCAGCTGATAGAGAAGGGAAATGTATGTGTGTTTACTGACTTGTGTATCACACATACATGAGAATACTTCTATATGCATGAGTTATTTCAGCCTCCTCCCTCCTTCCTCCTCCCCAACATCAAGAAACCTGGCTCTTACCATCTACTATCCATTGTTCCATTTATAATTTTTTAAGGAAAAAAAGCTTAAAGGAAGTGCTTTAACTTACTACAGCATTTATATCAAAAAATTCTCTTTAAAGAGCAGACGTTTGGCAGTGGGGACATTTTTATGTCTTGATCCATTCACCGCACAGACCGATCGATGGGCCAGGACATGCTTGTTGCGCTGGGCCTTCCAGTGGGCACTGATGGAAACATGGGCAAAATGTCCTTTCAGAACAGGTGCCTGCAGCCCAGGTAGGAGGGACAAAGAGCACCAGGACATACCTGGATCGTGGTGGGGAGAATCTTTGATGAATGTGGGGTGGAAGTTGGGGGAGTGTTTGGGAATCAGGGGAGGCTAAAGAAAAAGTAAAAAAAACAAAATTGGCAACTTTCATTTCTGACAGCAATTCTTAACCTTTTTATGATAGACCTGTTTGAGTCTTAGTTGGGAGGAGGGACACTCAGCCCAGGAAAATGTTTATGTAGATAGAACAGCATGAAAAATTTTCCCATGTGGAACCTAGCCAAGAAAACCTCACTTCTAGTCTATGAATGTAACTTTGTTTCTTTGTTTGCTTATTTATTTGTTGGAAGGGAGGGGTGTTCAACTGCTTCAGCCCTGTTCTTTTCAGAATGGCCAGAGCTCCTGCCTTCCAGGTGCAGGTCTACCATCCGTCACTGTGGCTGCCAGTTCACTTTTGTGGTTACCAGATCGAGTGACAATCATTTTCAATTTGTGAAAATGATAAGCTTTTCCAAATAAATCTACGTTTTATTTTTAACAAAATCAAAATAAAGAAACATACAAAGTGACATTTGGGACAGAAACAGGTGTGCAGAGAGATGTCTTGAGTGCACTGAAAAGCGTGCACACAGTTTGTAACCAGAAGAGTCTGGATTTGAATCCCCTCTTTGCCAGTTCCCAGCTGTATGATCTTGAGAGAGTGACATTTTTGCATATCTGTAAAATAGCGGTCATAAATTTTAGCATACACCACAGTGTTTCTTGAGATGGGTTCTGTGTCATCCACATCAGAACCATCTGAGTTGTTTGTGAAACGGAACTTCCCAGGCTGGCACCCAGAACTTATTTAATCTGACAGAATTCTGGGGAGCAGAGCCTAGAAGTCTACGTTTCGACAAGTGACCCTGGTGATTTTTGTGGCAAGCTCTGGAGAAGATAGGCTAAGCCGAAATAAGTATCTGGCACAGCAGAACAGAAAGGACACTGTCATTCTAGGCTGCCCCACAAATGAACACTGCCTCCCTTTAAAGGGAAACTGAGGGCCCTGCTGAGGGCATCGTGCATGGCTGTGCAGGTGGGACCCTGCACAAGTCTAGCGGCTGGCACCTTGCAATTGCACGATACCTAAACTGCATGGTCGCACATGCCCATCTCAGCAGGAGCTTCGCTGATCCAGTCCAGTTTGGTTCTCTCCCTGCATTCCCCTCCCACTGTTTTGGTTTTGTTTTTTCTGGTACTAGGGATAGAATCTAGGGCCTTTGCACTGAGCTAAAGCCATTTATGTGTGTTATGTTATGCGCGTATGTATGTATGTTTGTATGAACGTATTTTGAGACACGGTCTCACTAAATCGTTAAGTTCTCCAGTCTGGGCTCAAACTTGCACTCCTCCTACCTCAGCTTCCCAGAGTGCTGGGATGACAGGCGTGTGCCGCCATGCTGGGTTCACCCCGTTTTTTGAGCCTGTTTCCAGCAGCCTTCTGAAGAACGCATGAACTGTTCAGGGCTCCCAGCATTGGATTTTGCTCTTTGTGATCAAGAACCTCAACGGAGAGAGTGACCAGCAAATGTTTTGTTCCCTTCTGTCAAGACTTCCTCAGCGGTGTTCCTGGGACTCGGAAAGCACCCTCCTGGTGGTGGCTGGGGGGGACACTGAGAGTAGACTGGAAAGAAGTAGGTAAAGATATGACCAGTTCCCCCAGCCAAGCTCTGCTTGGCTTCCAGTTGTTTTATAGGTTAGATTCAGGTTTAATAGTTGCTTTGGAAAGAATGGCTTTACTCCAGAGGATCCTGACTTAAAACTGGTTACACCGATGATCGCTCTACTTTAGGATAGTGTGGAAGCCATACACGTTCAGTAGAAAATGTACTTTGCATGTTGATCTTTTCCCTGGTTGGCAGTGTACAGTGCGATCCTCCCTGGTGGTGCTGGGAAGTAGCAGCTCCCCCTCAGCCACAGGATCGCGAGGGCAAAGGAGTGCAGCATGCTGTGTCCCTGAGCATGATGCCACAGCATGTAGTCAATGCATTTGGAGTTTTTCTGGACATAACCCAATTATAAGACAAGGAGCATGTGAACATTTCAAAAAGTTCAAAAGCTACTGCCTGTTACAAGAACCCCCAGAGGAGACCACATGGTGGTTGAGGGTGGTGAGGACAGTGTGACAGCAAGGAGGAGGGGACCTCTGGGCAGTGGAGGCTGAAGACCCTGCAGGTGGGGTCTTTAGAGCAAGGCAGCCGAGAATCTCCGTTCAGAACTAAAGCTGATGGTTGGTACTAAAATCCTACCACCAGACTAGCTGGAAATTCCTGTCGTCTTTGTTCTCTGTGTAATCCACAAAGCTACACTCCTCTTCCCGGGGGAAATTGACCGTGTCCACATACATGAGGAGGAAGTGGGCATTGATGTGGCCAGATTACCCCGACAGTCGGACGTCTCTTGACCTCGAGAGGAGAGCACAGAGCATACGTAAGACACAGTGCTCATCCCTAAAGGACCAAGGGGAGGAGGGAATGTGGGAACTTCCTCTGTCATCAAGACGCCAACTTACGGAAGTCGGATGAGGCAAGAAGATAAAGGGGTACGGATGTTTCTATAGGAACCAGGGCCTCCCCCCAAATCTAGAGCATTTGGGAGCATAAAGATAGAAGTGTTTCCTCTTTTTCGAAGTTTTAACAACTGGCATGGAGGTGTTAAATTTTCTTAAAAATTTCTTTTCATTCAAGACTACGATAGTAGAAAAAAGGGAAGAGAAGGTTTTATTAGATGAGTTTCCTGGAAGGAAAAGCTGTGCCATTCTTGAGTCACCTTTTCAGTTGCTGCTAGAAAGTGCTCTGCGATGTCTGGGAAGAACATCTTCACAGCCTCAGACACCAGAACAATTTTGTCCGTGTGGGTTAGAGGGAGAACTGGCTGCAGCAACTAAAATTTGGGAACCTGTGTTGCTGTGAGGTAACACAGGCAAGGCTCGAATCCTGGAAAAGTTTGTTTCCTTCCTGGAAAATTGGCTAATGCTGCACTGAACTCTGGTGAAGATTAAATGAGAAAATGTAGGCTGCAGTGAGTTCAGCCCGTCCTTACATTATAGTTACAATTTATTCCCCCTTCTCATGTGTATGCCTGAGGTCACAAAAACCCGTGCATAAACAACAGGGCCTTTTCTTCCTCTTGTGTCACACAGCACCTATCGCAGATCTGGCCATATGAAAGGTGCTAAGTAAATGACACAGGGACCACCAGAAAATTTACCCAACTATAGACAGTATGTGACATAGACAGATGCTCCAGGACCTACCATGAGGTTACGTCTGCATGAAACCCATTGTACCTTGAAAATATCAGAAGCCCAAAATGCACAGAATATACCGAACCTAAGAGACATTCTGGCTTGACAACACAGTTCATCGTAGAGTTCATTGTTTCCCTTCAAAATCTTGGTACTGCTGGGAGTTGTGAGAGAGGATCATACCATGTATCACGATACATGTATATCGTGGAAGATGCCAATGTTCAAAATCGGGAGTGTTTTTTTTTTTTTTTTGTGGTGCCGGGGATCAAACTCAGGCCCTTGTGCTTGCAAGGCAAGCACTCTAATCACTGAGCTAAATCCCCAGCCCCTTTTTTTTTTTTCTTAATGCATATCATTTTTGCACCACTATAAAGCTGAAAAATTCTAAGTCAAATCAGTGTCAGTCGGGCATCGTCTGTATTTAACCAGTATCCTTCCATTTGCCTGCTTCTGGGGGATGAGCTGCCTCTGGGCTAGTGTTTGCTTCTTACTTCTCAAAGGGCCACAGACACCAGGGAGTCGCATTCATCTTTATTGGTCTGTGCCAGGCACCTCTGTCTTTTTTTTTTTTTTACCAATTCATTCTCTTTGATCCCTATACCTCATTTCCATTTTCCCTCTTTAACTTTCTTTAAAAAATTAATATTATGGTAGACAAGTAGTTTTTAGTTTTGTATTTATTTTCAAACCTGGGTTAAAGTAAAAGAGATGCAGTATAAGTCTATAGTAATGGTAGTGGATCATTGTTATGGCTTATGTGTAGATGTCCCCCCAAAGCCTCATGTGCACATAGGTGGGGCTTTAGGAGAAGTGACAAGATCATGGGTGTGTGATACCAGACTAGTTCACCTATGGGTTTATGGCTGGTGTGATGTTGGGAGGTGAAGCCTGGTGGGAAGTGATGGCTCACCGGTGAGGGATGTATATATATATCTCCCTCTTCCTACCTTGATTGCTCTGTTTCCTCTCTGCCATGACACGAACTATTTCTCCTCTGTGATGCTTCTCTGTCGCGCTGCCCTGCCTTGGAGCCTGCTGACTATGCACGGAAACTTCTACGAACTCTGAGCCAAAATAAACCTTCCCTCCTTTAATTTATGTGTGTCAGGTGTTTTGTCCCAGCAACGAAAGTAACTAAAACAACCATCTAATAAAAGTTATGAGTTCTCTTTCTGAAAAATATCTGCCTCTAATTATACACACAATTGTGCAAACAGATTCTAGGGTTCAGGGCCCCCTAAGATTCTCTGTGGACATTCATTAAACTCTGAGTTCCCTATCTCTGTATTATAAGACATTTGTGACTATAAGGGAAGCATTTGCAATGCAGAATCCTTTAAACTGATGGTGGCTTTTATTGGTTTCGAAATTATAAAAAACGATTTTTATGAGAATAAAAATTGCAATAAATTAGAAAATTTACATGAACGAATGGATAAGGAATGCTTGTAATTAGCATAGTATAGACATTGCTTATATAAACAGGTTTTTGTCGAGGAAGAGGAAGAGAACTTACTTACGTTGAGTGCGGCTCTGAGCCAAGCCCTGCACCAGGATACTATTTACCTTTCCTTAACCGGAACCAGTGGTCATTACTGTTGCTCCCACTTTCTGGGTGGGAAAGCCAAGGTATAAGGAAAGGATCATATGTGACTTTACCCACAATGTTACAGTTTTAAAATGTTCAAAAGAGAAAATCTTAACAATGACTAAAGACCTGGCGCTGAAAATCTACAGAAATGTCTTCTCTCAGAGCTAATAGTGATAAGTTTGATGGCTTCAAGGACCATTAAGCTTTTGACCATGAAACTATCTGGTGGTGCTACAAATACAGATCAACAGTATTAGGAAATTGGAAGCTTTGCTCCCTGCATTAAGACAAAGGACCACTGAAGAACACTATACGTATTTTTAATTCAGCCCAGTATGAAAATTAGAATTACTGGAGGTAACTTCTCACGTACGCCTGACTGTTCAGAAAGGATGGAGCCCCAAGTTTCACACTACAAAGGATGGGCGTCTGGGATGCTAGAGACAATTGCCAGCAGTGCGTGAATTGTTTTGTCCTGATTTTTAAAAGTTTTTTTGTTCTCATTAGTGCTTGGATGATAATGTTCTGTAAATTTTGATTACTGCACCCAACTGTATTTTCCCTCAAAGTTTTAATTTTAGTGTAAGCTTTTGCCCTTATTTCCTTGTGCATGCGTGTTAAGAGTTTCTCCAGGGTGTAGCTGAGCAGTGGAATTGCTGGGTCACGGGAGTACGTACACATTTGCAACTACTATAGGCTGTTCCAAATTACTCTTAAAAGTGCTTTCACCAACTTACACTCTCACCAGGAGGTGAGAATCCTTATTTTCCTGCTTCCACGCTAATGCCTTATGTTGTTAAACCTTTATATTTTGACCAATATCATGGTTACGAAATGCTGTTTCGTAATTATTCTAATTCGCATTCCCCCAGTTGCTACTGAAGCTGGGCATATCTTTGTATGCTTATTGGCCTTTTCAGTTTTGTTTTTTGGCTATTAGCAGATAAAACCTTCCTCAGTTTCTAAGCTGAATTGTCTTTTTCTTATTGATTTATAGGAATTTTCAGTATATTCCAGATATGCTTTGTCCATGGAGTTTTCACTTTTATAATATCTTCCCAATATGTGCACTGTCCATATAAGTCCATTTTTTAAAAGTATGCTCCTCCAGAAAGTACATTAGATTTTTGCCTCCTCCCACAATGGTTTTAGATTATACAAGAAAGTATTATAACTAGAAAAGGTTGAGGCACATTTGTTTTTAAAGATTCTTCTTTTTGTATCCATACTTCACCCATTCTCATACTTTTGGAACCTTTGTATACACAAGAGTTTTTAAAGCAGACAAAAAGGGATATACTTGTGTCCTAACAACTGCTGGCTAGATTTACTTTCATGCTAGATGAATAAGAAAAATAATTTTGAAGAAAAATAATTTTTTGAAGAAAAACTCAGGAAGGTTAAAGAAACATCATATTTTAGTCAGATACTATGTAGATATCTTAAGCCCAAGAGAAAATAATATAATTTATTAAATTCTTTGACTCTTGTTTTTAAGATATTCATGTCATAAGCAGTCATGCTTTTCTGACAAGTTACCTAAGAAAGTTTTCTTTAAACTAAACAGCACTGAATTTCAGACTAAATTTTTAAAGTGGCATTGTGACTTAAGGAAAAAAACAAAACTTCTAAAGGAAAATACTTAGAGTTTGCCTGGAACTGAAAATTTAGTGTGTGAAAATGTGAGGAAAAGATCTAAGCGTTGGCCAAAAAAAAAAAAAAAATTGCAATAAAGTAAATGATGTGGTTTTTTTCAGGGGTGATTTTGCAACTTGAAACATTCCAAAAAAAGAGTCACTGATCACAAAGTTTCTTTTAGCTTCTAATCCTGAAATGCTTGGCATACATAATGCTCTTACGGATATTTGGATAAATTAAATTTATATTGACATTTTCTAAAAGTTGCACTAGATTTCTAGCTGGTGTGGGCATGTGTAAAAGAAAACACTTTTGAAGCTTTCAAGTTTTACAACTGATAGATAGTGACATCAAATTTCCACTTTCTACACTATAGTCCTGAAGTTGAATCACATTGAAATTGAAAAATTTATCAATTTTCTGATTTAAAAAGCAGGAGTTTCCTCAAAAAGTTAATCAGATAATTATCATATGACCAAGCAACTCCACTTCTAGATATATATGTCAGAGAATTAAAAGCAGGGACTCAAATGGATTCTTGATCAGTGTTCGTTATAGCATTATTCACAATAACTGGAAGGTAAACAACCCAAATGTCCATCAACAAATGAAGAAAATATGATCTATCCATACAGTAGAACACTCTTCACCTTTGAAAAGAAATGGAATTTTGATACATGCTACAAGATGGGTTAACCCTGAGGAAGTGCCAAGCGAAGTAAGTCAGTCACAAAAACACAAATACTACATGATTCCATTTATGTGAAATAGAGTGAGCAAAGTCATAAAAATGGAAGGTAGATTAGAGGTTATTCAGGATTGAGGGGAGAGAAGAGTGGTGAGTTATTGTTCAATGGGTAAAGAGTTTCTATCTTGGGGAGATAAAGTTTGGAGATAAAGAATAGTGAGGTTGCAGAACACTCTAAATATAATTAGTGCCACTAAATTGTAAACTTTAAAATGGCAAATTTTATGTTATGTGTATTTTACAGTAATAAGTGTGCACACACGTGCATGTGTGTGTGCGGTACTGAGGATTGAAGCCAGGGTCTCTGCGCAGAGCTACATCCCCAGCCATCTGTTTTATTGTTGTTCCGTTTTGCCTTTTGAGACAAGGTCTCTCTAAGTTGCTATGTAGTCCAGGATGGAGCTCCAGCTTGTAATCTTCCTGCCTCGGCTTTCCAAAGTGCGAGTACTGGGACCGATTACAGGGAGGCACTACCATACCTGGCCCCCAAAAATGCTTAAGGATGTTTCTTCAAGCCCTTCCCTCAATAAAGCAAAAAATGGAGAGAGAGAGAGAGAGAGAGAGAGAGAGAGAGAGAGAGAGAGAGAGAGAGAGAAAGAGAGAGAGAGGCAGAGACAGACAGAGACAGAGGCAGCAAGCCTGGAAAACCTTACAAAGTAAAATAAGGTTAGTGTATGTTAGCCTGTCATGATTAGTGTGGTGTGAGTTTTCTTTTACTGATCACATGTATATATGTACACAGCTACCTCCACACAGGATTATACAGTTCAGTACCTTGCTTTTCTCACTGTGTGTATAAAACTAAGTAGAATCTGATCTTATCTATGAACCCTAATTTATTTTAACCCTATCAACTACTGGTAGATATGTTAAAAGTTTTCAATATTGTGTTAATTTTAAATATATTTGTAGCACACATCCTTATCCTTTGATTATTTCCTTAGAATAAATTCCTCAGAGGAAAACGTTTGGGTCAAGAGTATGGATTCTTTCAAAAACATCTCTTAATACATAGGTACTATTAATTTGCCTGACTGGAAGTTCTAGTGAAAGATTTCATGACGTCCTCATCAACCCTGAGTATCTCACAGAAATGTAATGATGTTGACTAAATGATAGCTTTGATATAGAGAAGAAAAGGATAACCTGAGACTTTAAATAGGATGGAAAAATTCAGTTGCCGTGTGTCACACTAACCTCTGAGCCATTCTCGGATGCAGCATAGGGTGGGGAGCCCTCGGGGTCCCCTCGTGCTGGGAGTTACGCTGGGCCATCGTCAGCCCCCCGCCCCGGTGCCCCTCCAGCCACAGTGGGAAGCGCGGGTAACACTTTGCAACCTCTTAGTCTTTGCTTCTGCCTTTGCTTTGCTTTGCTATGAAATGCTTTCCCTCACCCGTTTCCTCCAGCGCCAACCCACTCAGTCGAGCCTCATGATCCATTTCTCGACGTTCTAAAATGAACCTTCCTGGGCCTGAGGTCGAATGGTCTGCATCGTAAGGAAGAAGAGAAACTGTAGGTGCAAAGGCAGCCCATAAATGGAAGAAACGAGTTCAGAGCCCCTTCTAAAGTGGGCTTCAAGGACAGCCCGGGGACTGCCAGGGCACAGAATGCCATCCAGTGCAGAGGGCAATGGGGACAGGAGGATGGGGGTTCTAGGAAGCAGGCAACCTGTGAAGAAACGGGTGAGGCAGTGCGCTGGCAACAGGCTGGGCTGACACTTGGTACCTTGTGTGGCTGGAGGGCGGGCCTAGGGGTGGGACAAGGCGGGTAGGGGTGGGTGCCGATGACTTGGTTGCCTGGAGCGTGGTAGCTTTTATGCTGAATATTCAATTCTTTTTTTTTTTTTTTTTTTTTTCTTTTCTTTTTTTTGGTGCTGGGGATTGAACTCAGGACCTTGTGCTTGCAAGGCAACCACTTAAACCACTGAGCTAAATCCCCAGCCAGAATACTCAATTCTTGAACAGCACTCAGATTTTAAATATAAGAAATATTGTCTTCAGGCATTTTGAAAGAATTGAGTTTGCCTAGCACCTTACCAGTTACATACATTATGAGTTTTGTTTTGTTTTTTTAATTCCTAGATGTGTGGTGTACACCTGTAATTCCAGCTACTCTGGAGGCTGAGGCAAGAGGATCACAAGTTACATGACAGCCTGGATGATGATGCTGCAGAGGTGAGGATTCTGAGGTTTGGGAAAGCCAAGTCAATCAAGAACACATACCAAAGACTCTAGTCCCCACATCCAGAGAGCTCTACAGGACAGCCCAACCAACTCTACAAGAAATGAGGCCACCCCTCTGTCCAATTTGTGACTATTCTGATGTGAACATATCACGGGGTGTAAAGTTGAGAAAGAACTAACTGCTAAAGGGCTTACATTTAAACAAGACTTCTCCCTGGGCAAAGTGGTACATGCCTGTAATCCCAGTACTTTGGGAGTCTGAGGCAGGAGGATCACAAGTTCAAGCCCAGCCAATTCAGACTTAATGAGACCCTGTCTCAAAATTAAAAAATAAAAATAACAGGGCTGGGAATGTGGCTTGGGGATGTAGCAAGTTCAAAGAATTTGGGTTCAATCCCTAACTGCAAAATTAATTAATTAATAATAAAATAAACAGTCTTTCTTAAAATAAGGACTTTGATGCCTTTTCTTTTTTTTTTTCTTTTTTACTTTCTTTCTTTTTGTTGTTGTTGTCGGTTTTTTTGTTTGTTAGGTTGGTTGGTTGGTTGGTTGGTTGGTTGGTTGGTTTGTTGGTTGGTTTTTTGAGACAGGGTCTCACTATGTAATTCAGGCTGGTTTTGAACTCTCTATGTAGCCCAGGCTGACCTCAGACTCGTGGTGATCCTCCTGCCTCAGCCTGCTGAGTGCTGGGATTACAGGCATACACCACTGTGCTGGCTTTTGGTGCCCTTTCTGAAAGGAAGGGGTTAAAAAGCACACATATACTGTTGGTTAGTGCTGTAGACACTAAAAATGAAAAGCGTGAAATGTACCCTAATAATAAGTGGCTTAGGAGATAATTTAGCAACAAATGGTTTCAGATGAATTTTCTTTAAAAGTGCATGTACTTCCCTTGTTTTTTAACTGCTGTCTAGCCCGTCATTCTAAGGTACTACATTCTTTTCTAATTATCTTAGTATTTTTGTTTGGTTTGGTTATTTTCACCAACTGTGGTTTATACAGAAACAGCATTGGTCAGGCTGTGTCATGTGAAGATGAAACTCACATGGTCTTCACCCTCAAAAACTCTCTTGGCTAGCAAGAATCACTGGCCCACGGGACCCCTCATCTCTCCCATGTATTCCACTGAAACACACGCACACACACAAGAAAAGAGGAAGAATGATGTTTATTGAAAATTGCTTTTGTTTTACTTTTTAAACTATGAAAAGTTTATTTCTCTAATATCACATTAATTGCCACCAGAAACAGTACGGACAGTGCACATTACAAACACCAGTAAGTCAAGGGAGTCCGTTCTGTTACTTGAATGACCCACAATATTTTGAGCATTTTTGCTGAAAGAAGAAGACCCCAGGAAATGACTGAGAGAAGAGGCAAAATTGCAGGCAAAAACACCTGTCACAAAGTGTGTGATTCCTAACTAGCTGCAGTTTTAGGAGTCATCTTTGCCTTTTCTATTATTTAACTTACCTTCTTTCCTTTTATGTACTAGTAAACTAATTTTAAAACAATACTCAGCTTCCTTAACCAAATCAGTCATTTCCATTATTTTTACCCAGGTGTCAGTGGATTTGACATTACCTTTCTGCATAATTTTATACATTTCCTATCCTGTTATGTTGTCTTTTTTCCACTTTTGTGTGTGTGGTTTTTTGTTTTTTTTTTTGATACACATTTGCCCATGTATGTGCAATTACCTTAAGATTTTCTATTTGGAAATGAGTAGGAGTCAAACTTCTTTAGCAGAATAATTCTTTTGTCAAACGAAATCTTCCTTGATGTGATGAGATACCCGCCCTGCCATTGACTAATCGCTATAGCTCATTTCAACATTTACGATTTCCCTTTTTATACAATTACACTGCTTGCAGTGTTCAAAAACTTAGATAATGCCATTATAAGGATCATTGTGTATAATTATTAAAATTTAACTTCATCAAGATAAATTGTGAAAGGCAAATTTTTTGGTTGAATTTTTTTTAATTGGTGATATACATTGTTAGATATCCTTGCAGAAGAAATGGATCAAATTTTACCGCCATCAACAAAAGGAATCCTGTTTCCCTAAACTCGACTAGCAAGGAGTTTTGTCATTTTTCTTAATTCAGTGTAATTTAATGGGTATGAAATGATAATACATGCATTCCATTTGGATTTCTTTAAATTTTAGAAAAGGTGGCTAGTTGACTAGATATTGGTTTCCTATATTTGTGTTTTATTTTGTTTGTATCACCCCTTCGCTTTTAGCATTTGTCTTTTGAGCACTGGCATTTGGTTCTCTTCTAATGAGGTCATAGAAATCTTTTATCTCTTTTAGATAACAAGTATTTGTCTATTTACTTAAAATATTTTTCATTATCTCATGTACTTTTCAGAACTCTAATTCTGTCAGGCTGTTTTTTCCATTGTCTGAATAATCAAAATCATTTTCATACATATTTTACTGCTTTCTAGTTTCCCTATTATTATTAGTTTACACTTTCCTCCACCCACTGTTTGCCACACTAATGGATTTGAGATCTAGGTTTAGTTATGTTTGCTTCATTCTGATTTTCAAACATCTCTAAAGCATTCGTTAAATAATTACAACTTTTTTGTTTCTTCAGTTAATACTTATCATTTACCAGTTTCTTTTGCAGAATAGTCTACTTCTGTATTCCCTATTGTTTATATAATAGAGAATTTGTTCCTATACTTAAATCAAAACCATAGTACTTAAAATTTTCTTATTTATATTATTCTGCATTGTTTAAAAATTTTCAGTGAATAAATTGTTTTATTTTATTTTATTTTGGTATTTCACAATGAGGAAAACTTTTTAAAATTGTATTTGGCATTCAAACCTGTTTATCTTTAAAACAGATTTTTAATATCAGATTTTTTATCAGAATTTTGTAAATATTTTTGTAGATTTAATTGAAAATAAATCAGTTATAAAGAGTGATTTGTGGGACAAATAGATTCTTTTTTGTATTCACTTACCTGATGAATGAAGTTGTTCATCTTTCTTTATACTTTCTTTTAAAGTTTAGCATTTTATAGTTTCATTTGCACATCTCAAGCTAGGAAAATTCTGTAATATTGTATATTTCTTGTCAGTATTGTGCATTGGACTGATTCAAGCCAATTGCCAGTTATTTTTTGGTTTGCACTAGAAATGCTTTAGTGTTTTGTGCACTATGTCTTTTTTGGGACATTTTCCTGAATTTTTAAACTTTGTAATGCTTTTATTTGGAATTCTTATTTTCTTCAAGTTCAATTTAAATTAATGTTTCTGGTTTGTGTTTATAATGTTAATTCTGTAGTGCATTTTGAAGCATTGTTAGAATTACAGGAATCTTCAAAGAGATGCTAAACAGTTTTAACAACAACAACATCTTTGTTTTTTTTTGTTTTTAAATGGAATGCTTCAAATTTTTCTCTATTATAAATCGGTAGGTTTTATGAGGTTAAAGAAGTATTTTTATATTTCAATTAAAAAAAATTTTAACCAGAAAAGACCATTGAATTTTATTAAATATTTTAACTTGCTGTTTAGAAGTTCTTATAAATTTTATTTCTGAATTTATTTAAATCATGCACTTTTTCATAAATTCATCTTTATGAAACTGACCTTATTTGCAATGATAAACCCTTTTTATGATGAACAATTTTCTAAAAATAGTCATATTCTATATATAAATATTTTAATTTTTGTAAGATTTGCATACAGAGATGACTTCTTTTTAGTTTTATCAGTATTTAGAACAGAGTCTACCTACGATGAATGTTAACACTATGTATATCTAACATACCATTAAAATTTAAAAAAAAAAAGAACAGGCTCGTTTTGCTGTCCAGAAAAAAACTAAGAAACATTTAACCTCAGCAAATTTCTTGAGTTGTAATTTGTTTTTATTCAAATTTTGAAAAAACCTCCAGTGAACTCACTGTAGTAAGGAAAGCCATTCCTGGCCAGTTTCTTAATTTCTTGCTCAGTGATTGGCCTGTTTAGATTCTCAGTCTCTTATTGTATCATCATAAATACTGTAACTTTCAGAAAATTATAATTTTGCTTAAATATCTAAATGTATTATCAGTGTAAATGGGCAACTTAATCTTTAATGTTTATCTCCTATTTATTGATTTTTAAAATGACTATGTTTTAAAAAATTTTTTCTTACTAAATGTGGTAGTGAATTCAATTTTTTCATCTTTTCAAAGTAGAAAAGCTCTGCTTTAACATTTCACAAAATCTTCCTTCTGTGAAAATTTTACAAAATCAATTTGTTTACTGCTGCATATACTTGAATTTTTTCTTGGTTCTTTACCTAGTATATTTTTAGTTTTAAAATTATTGTTTTTCTTATTAGTAAATCATTTAAAGCAATATGCTTTCTGTAAACCTATATTTCCTTGAAATTCAAAGCTTTGATGGTTAGAATCCTCATTCTCCATATTTTAAAATGATTTATTATATTTTGAATTTCTTTGGCCAGGTAGTAAAATTTTCACTTCATCAGTATTTAGTTATTCTTTGTTTATTTACATAAAGTATTAACATTTTTTGCAATGAGGTTCTATAATGTAGTATATAAAATTTTTCATATTTTTCCTTTAATAAAAATCTTCCAATTTTTTCTGTGAAAGTTTTCCACATTTTATGATTTTTCATTAAATCCTCCCCATAAAATTACTCATTCATCCTTCTTAATTGTAATATTCTGTTTTACAAATTCTTATTTCCTTTTTTCCCCTCACTTCATCTAATTTTTATGGTAAGTCCCACTACAATTTTGTATCTCTTCATTTCAGCTTGCAATTTTAAGAACATGCATTTTTTATGTACTTTGTTGCAATGTGTTCATATAAATGTAATAATTTTGTTTCCAAGAATTATTTTGCCTTTATTGTCACATAACAAACTTACTTAATTGCTTGACTCCTTTTGTTTTAAATTATGCCTTGATAATCATGATATAGTTCATTGATATTTTCTTACCCAACCAATTATTTTTACTCTTTCCGTATCTACTTGTCTTTCCTTTTAAAGTAAAACATTCTTGGATTTCTTTTTTCTTGAATATGGCCAGAAACTCTTTTTTAAAAAATAAAGGCATTTAATTCATTGACATTATCTTATATTTCAACAATTGTGAGCATATTTTATTTATCTTACTCTGTTTATTTGTCCTACATTTTGTTTGCTTCTTCATTTGAGGAAGAGTTATATTTAAGTATCCTTTTAATTCTGAAAAGAAATATGAAACAAATATTGGTATATTATAAAAAGGTGACTCTTGAGAAAAATCTGACGCTTAGAATTTTGTATGCTTAACTTGACACTTGCCCTCTTTTCCCATTTCTCTTCCTCATAGCTCGTGTATCTGACATAAATGATTTTAGAAATATTTTACACTTTTCTATCTGGAAATGCTGTTTGGAGTGTAAGGTGTGACCAGACTGTTTCCATAGGAGTTCCGGGGCGATCAAATCTGGTAGATAGTTTGTGTTCCTTTCTTTCTTTCTTTCCCTCTAGGGTAGATTATAAAGAGTTTTCTATCGCCTTTGTAAGTGTTACAGTCTCAGTGGCTACATTTGATCTCATCCTAATCTGAAGCACTTTGTGAAAGCAGAAAATCACCAGTCTTGATTACATTTGAAAAAAGGCTGTGACGAGGACAGGTAAAATCATGGCGACAGATGTGTGCGTCTCACACTTAACACTGAGCGAACGCGCTTGCGTTCTCTGTCGTCGACTGGGAAATTTCACTTACTAGCTGGCGGCCTCGCTGTGGCTGTCAGAATTCGCGGGCCTCCCTGGGAAGAGCACAGAGTTTAGGAATCAAAATATAGTTCTGCGGCCGACCCAGCGTCTTCTCCTAAAATAAAGAAACTCCCAACGGAGTTGCCAGGAGTAGTCAAAGGGGCCAACCTCTAGTGATGACTCGGCTACCCCAGAGTTCATTTATTTATATATCAATTGATCTAATTCTTTTTATTATTTATAGCTCGTCTGTTATGTAACTGCCCCACACAGCTGAGATTCTTTTTTCAAATGAGATGTGGAATACTTTCAATGCTTATGAAATCAAGTGTATATTCACCACCGTCTGTTTCAGTTTCCGGTCTATGCGCTCTAATCTGTTCCAGAAATTTGGTTTGTTTACAGTTTGAGGTATGGTGGGGCATGAATTGTTTCTTTAGGAATAATAGCATCACTAGTGCCCAAACCCAACACTGACCTCTGGCCTCTCGGAGTCCCATCATCATGTTTGGAAGGCAGTGCTATAAACTCTGAGTTTATTTTTTTCTTTCCATGATATTAATAGAGAGCTTAATACTTGCTTATTGTACACTTTATTATCCAGTTCATCCTTTATTTTATCGAGTATTGTTTTTTTCTCCCCCTGCCTCAGCTATTCTGAATTGTTCTGTTTAAAGCAATCACTACATTTCACATTGGTAAATTCCCAACAGATGGAACGGTTTTTCATTTCCCGCTGCTTTGTATTTGCGAATAAAAGTAATCTGTACTCTGACTGTGATTCTTCTTCTAGGTCTTTGTAAGAGAAGAGGTAAGGGCTTTAGAGGTGTGTACGCAATAGAGTTTTAATTTACTTTTAAAACGTTTATTCTTTGTCTTAATATATGGCTCCTAACAAGGGCCAATTTCTTCCTCCCAAAAGCCCTATTATATTCACTAGTTTCTAGATTTGGGATGTTTTCTTTGGTATCTTGATGATCTTAACAGAGAAGAATCACCTTGCATTCCTGACTTTCTCAAGAGAACCTGAGAAAAATGCAAATTATTTTGTGAAACAACAGATGTGGTCCATTATTTCAACTGACCTTGATAACAAAGCACAACTAAATTCTGTGGGTTGCCTGCATGAGGACTTACTTAATTCTTTGACTCTTGTGATCTTAGAGGTTAAAAAGTGCTCTTTCCTTCAGCATCTTTTGATTTCTGAGGTTTGGCCTTTCATGATGTATCACTTAAATATAATTTGGGTTTGGGGTGTAGCTCAATAGTTGAGCACATGCTTAGCACGCAGGTGGCCCTAGGTTCCATTCCCAGCATCAAACACATGGGCACACACACATGGCTGCTGCTCCCTGGGCGTGTGAGTCCCTCTTCTCCAGAGCATCTTAGAATTCGTCAATACAGTTATATTATCTGGAGGGGGGGGGGACAAAGCACTTGAAGGAATATCACCAAAAAGTCTTTCTAAGACAGAGACTGGACGTTGTTCCAATATGACCACCGCTGCTACCTGCTTTTTGCCCAAACTTTCCTCTACTTGCTCCTGTGTTCTTCAAGCTCCTTCCCCAGAGCCCACTTTGGGAGTAAATTCAGAATAGCAGGATCCACTGCTATGTGTTCTTGTGTGCCGTGAAAGAATTGTATCCACTATACCCCTGGACTCAGAATCTCTACAAATCCAAGTGATATCTGGGCACATTTTACTTTTAAAAGCCTAAAATAAACACACTGAGAAAGGCAAGGAGCGGGAGGGCTTCTCTGCTTCTTATAGACACTGCCAATCACCTTGGAGAAGAAAGGAAATAAGGCTCCTTCAGGAGAACCATAATTGATAATTTGCAGTTGACACACAAAACGCTGCATTAGCATGCTCTGGACACGGGAAGCTGGATGCCACTGCTAAATACTGCTAGCAGTACTATTTGTATCCCTGCAGTAAATAGTGTTATTACTGTAAAGCTGGGCAAGTATGACATTTCTGACTGCCTCTCCTTTTAAATGGAGAATCTATAAATAGTGCCCGGGTAGCATTTAAACATTTCAAAGTGTCACATTTTTGTTAATACAAATGTGTGATCAGAGCCATTCATTCCCATAAATATTTTCCCTCACGGTCTGAGCACCGAGAGCCGCAAACATTTGCCACCGCCCACTAAAAATGGGACATTTTGTGAAGTACCAGGCAGTCCAAGGGTGAAAACCAGGTTACCCAGTTGACGAGTCAGGACTCTAAAATATTCCACTTAAATAAGCCTCTCCACATCTTCCCAAAGGCTCAAAAAAAAAAAAAAATCAGTATTTCGCAAAGCAGACAGCCCTTGTACCAACAGGTATGTTTCGCAAAAGGGTTCTTTTAGTAAGTCTGGGAAGCACCACAAATTATTAGCCTCCTCTTGGAGATTCGTGAACATCTAACACTTACTTCATCCACAAATATGTAGTGAGCATATACCGAAGCCCAGTCTTATTTATGGTCTAGGAATCAGACAGGAAACAAATCAGACAATGTTCCAAACCTTTAGGAAATACACAGTTTCATATCAAAATGTCACTTGGGTTTTCTGTGGGGGCTATCATACATGACCACAAATCTGATGGCCTAAAATAACGGAAATTTGTCCTCTCTTAGTTCTAAGATCTAAAAGTCTGAAGCCAGGATCTCCAGGTCAAAATCAGGGTGTGTGGGAGCCAGTTTTCACATCCTTCGGTCCTGGGGGCTGCTGGCCTTCCTTAACTTGTGGCTGCATCCAGGCTCTCTCTCTGTGGTTGCATTGCCTTCTCTTCCATCTGGGTCAAACCTCCCTCAGCTGGCCACTTCTAAGGACACTTGTTGTTGCATTTAGGGTCTGCCTGCATAATCCAGGATAATGCTGCACCTCAAAATCCTGAATTTAATCACATGTACAAAGACCTGTTTACTAAATGCAGGTCTAGGAATTAAGAATAAACATGCAGGGACCCCTGGGGGAGGGCGCATTATTCAGCCTACTGTGAGTACCAACTGCCCTGAGGTGTACTGGAGGAACTACTTTTCTGCTTTGACCCTGAAATGCCCTATTTGAGAAATATCTGCTGCAACCCACAGGATCCTGGCCCCCAGAATCCACTTTAGAAAATGCTGGTGGAGGGGCTGTCTGCCTGCACAGAAGGGGAAAGCCATCTTGGTGGGCTCCCCTAGAGTTTTTCCCTCCCTGGTGGGGGTCTCTAAAATTTTTTCCAGCTGACCTTGATTATAGAATAGTTGTAAGGATAAAAGGGAGAGAAGATGGGGTCCCCTGGATGTGGATAAGCTGCACAAATACATGCTGGTGGCCAAAGCCCTTTCCACATGAGGCTTCCTTTCTTTTCCTTGTCTCTGGCACAGAAAAGTGTCCAGACCTTTCCCTGTCTGCCCCTGAAAGCGCCAAAATAGGATGGGTTCATTTTCACAAGGAAATTAAGAAGGAAAAGAGCTGGAGTTGTAGCTCTGTGGCAGAGTGTTGCCTAACTCTCAGGAGGTCCTGGGTTTCATCTCCAGAGCTGGGGAAGAAAACAGAAAGACACAGACAAAGGAAATGAAAAGAATATGTTTACAAAGTACAGGTTCCTGCTTAGCTGATTCCCCAAATCCAGTTTGGCTGGCAGCATTTTATTTATTTACTTTTTTCCCTCTGGCATGGGTCTCTTGTCCTGTGATCACCGGCAGGTAGCCTCTTGGCTAGGCCTGTGCAAGACCAAATTCTCAACTCTGTTTTTCCCATTTCAGGTTTCCAACGCTCTCTGCAATCCTCCTACTGAATTCCAGCTTTTGGAATGAACAGATCCAGTGTTCTATCCATTTTGTTGAAGCAGCCCTTGCAAGCTTCCCCTGCAGGAAATTCTTCCAGCCATGTAAAACGGGATGGAAAGAGGCAGAATTTCTTTTTAGATTAAAGCTTTGGATAACCCATTTGGAATAAAATTTCTCTGGAGTTCACAAAAGACTACACGAAGCATGGTGTTGTAGCCAACTTGGATGGTGAGAGGCCGAGCAACCCCGAAGTTTGAAGGGTGCACATCACCGAGGCTTGGAGTCCAAATGACCCCATGACGTGTCTCAAAAGAGCTGTCGCTCTGTTAGCAGAGTTGATGTAAAGTGCTCTCTTGGGCAGGGTCCTCCAAGCCATCCTGCTCCCACTTGGTGGGAGCTTATAATCTATAGTATTAATGGAATGTCGTTATGTAATGGATAGTATTGCATAGCAACTTATCATGCATAATCTGTAAGTACATAATCAATATTTCAATGATAAGTATCAATGGTGATCTTAGTATAGACTGATCATTGATAATATTGATAAAGAGTCCAGGAATTGTCCTGACTGCCAGGTTATCAAGGGTATACAGGGGCAGCAAACTGCTTCCCAGAGGTGATGTTCTGACGTGCTGAGACAAATAACAAGCATAGAAACAATCAAGTGATTCAGTAGCTTCTCCTGTGTCCTCCAAATCCAGGAAAGCGAATCCTTGGCTAGGGCCACCTCTCAGTCAGCAGAGCCACCCGAATAGTAGCCAGGACTACGAGAAGAACGAGAGACAGGGTGACAGCAGGGAACGCGAATGCCACAGAGCCATCTCTTGCTGCTTGATGGCTTTTCCAACTGCAAGCCCATTCTCATATCCCAGCTCATGTAGTTTTCCCACAGAACCTGAGGAAAAACCAGCATACTCGTGTGTTTTTCCCATTGCAGAGAATAAAAGTCTCAAAGCTCAGGCGTGGCCAGGATTTCACACTCCGCACTTGAACGTGCGTCTTCTCTTCATTTGGTTGTATTCCTGCTGCATTCACCCAGAAGGGAAGACGCAGTAGTGAGATCCACTGGGATTATTGCTCCCAGCCCCAAAACTAAGTACATGCACAAAAAAGTGCTTGTGCACAGAACTCAATTTCTCGGGGTGCATTTTGCTGGGGTTTGAAGAGACTATTCATCCTGCAGGTCCTGCTCTCTGCTCACCTTGCATGCCCTTTGAGGGGGTACTTGGAGAGACAGAAGCATTGGAGAGGCCTTCTGAACCATCAGCAGTTGAGATTAAAGATGGTGGGTTACAATTTTCTCCCCTGCATTTTAGTTTTCACATCTAGCATCACCTAGGCTATACCTCAGTGAGGGCAGAGAGTTTGTCTCTTGAGCTCTGGTTCCCCACAGCCTAAACTAGATCTTGGCAATGATGGGCAACAGATAAACCCATCAATAAATCAGTGACTGCCCAAGGGAGGTGCGCCATGCTTTTGTATTTGGGTGATCCATTTGAACAATACTGATGAGCCCTGACCTAGCAATGATGTGACTTACACCTTTAGGATGGTGTGATGGTGATTGACACCCAGTAGAAACTGTACTGCAAATTTAAAATTGTGATTATTTTCCTGGGCCAGTGACCTGTGGTCTGATCCTCAAGACATGGATCAATGGACACGAGCTCTAGATCCCTGTCAGCCACAGGACCAGGGAAATGATCAATACTGTACAGTGTTACTAAGCCGGGATGCTCCGTAAATTAAGTGCATTAAATGCATTTTTAACATACGATATTTTCAACTTGTGACAGGTTTACTGGGATGTGACACCATCATAAGTCAAGAGGCATCTGTATAAAAAAGGACAAGAATCAAGAACAGTATTCTGCTTTTGTAAAAAAAAAAAAATCCAGAAAAATCATTGTACATCTCAACAATTAAACTTGCTAACTTGTAAATGACACACATGTGACAAGAATGTACAGTTTTTTCATGAAAGAATACAAACAATCAAGGGGCCAGGCCTGCATCCCGGTATTTGTGTATTCTTTAAACAGAGGGAAGGACAAGGTAGACTCTCATCAGCATCCTGGATCCCAGACTGCTCCTCTGTCCCCACCTAAGGGGTGACTAAAAGGACCCTTGTTCTCTTTATAGCAGGAGAGAAAAAGCCAGCCAGGGAAGGTGAATGAGAGTCATGATGACATGGATCCAAGAACACTTGGCTTTGTTTCTTCCTGCCATGGAAGGATGACTGAAATAGATTGAGATGAACCCCAAGTGCGTTGATAAGGAGTCATTTTTGCAGTCCTTTCAGGCAATCTAAACTTTTTGGACTCTCTTAATTCTACCATATATGCAATCCTGATTTGTGTAATTCATCCTTGAAAAGCTTTTTCTATTGTGTAAGAACGCAGGGAGATGGTGTCCTGTGCCCCTGATGGTATGAACACAACCAGGTCACATCCTTCCTGGAGGGTTTTGGAAGCAGTGGCTACAGCTCTCCCTCCTGGATAAGCTGGAGGTCTGAACCTTGGCCAAGAGGACGTGTTTAGAATCACAGGGGTGGCCCTACCGTTTCATAGTCTGTTGCCTTAGGCTTTTATGCAAGCAGATGAGCCAACACTTGGCAACTTCCCAGGGAGTGTGAATCCAGCCACATTCTCAGGAAAGCTTTACAAGTCAAATGATCCTGGGCATCCTCAGGTATCTTACCTTTAAAATTTTTTAAATTTTTTAATTAACAAAATATTTGCACATATTTAGGGAGTGCAGTATGATGATTTGATACATATATACAATCTGTAATGATCCAATAAGGGTAATTAGCGTTTCCTTCTCCTCACACATTTAACATTTCTATGTGTTGTGAACTTTCAGATTCTTCTAGTTATTTTGAAATATATGGTGACTTGTAAACTATAGTCCCTGTACTGCGCTGTAGAACACCAGAACTATCTCCTTCTATCTAAGTGCATGCTGATACCCATTAGCTAAGCTCCCTCTATCCCCCTTCCCACAGGTCCAATCTTTATACTCTTTCAACATTTATAAAACTCACTGGCAAACTGTAATATGTCTTCTCCCATCTTAAATAACCTCGGGTATATTGAGAATAACAACAAACAGAGCAATAACTCGCATTTATACAATGTTTACAAGTTCCAAAGAGCTTCAGATCCAATATTTCAAAATAATCCTGTGATGAAAATAATATCATGAGAAAAATTGTCCATTTTCTAGATGAGGAACCAAAACCTGAGAAGCTGCTTGCCCAAAGCCCCAGAGGACCTGGGACTCAAACCAAGGTCTCCTGCTTGGTCTGGGGCCGATTGACTGTGTGCCGCTCTGTTGAGATGGCGAAGTGCGCTCCTGTCTAGTGTTTTCTCTGTACCCATATAAACTGGGCTCGCTGAGAGTGCTAGGCATCTAGCAGATGTAGTTAAATCAGAGTTAGCACTGGAAAGTCCTGTTTTCTTATCTATAAACTTAGCATTTTAGGCCAGATGATTTGGGGTCCCCCTACGTGCTAACGTATTTTTATTCTCTGCTCTGTCTCAAAGACCAAAGTGTCAGACCCCTGGCCAGATAAACTCCACTGAAGGTAAAGCAAGAAGTAAAGACTTCAGTGGTAACTTTTTGATTTGGACTCATCATCAGATACCAAAGACACCTTGCTTTCTCACTCAGCAAACATTTATTTGGAGGTTGCAGTGAGCTGGCATGGTTCAGGAAACTGGGGACGAGGAGATAGAAGCTGGGCCAGCCTGTGCCCCCGGCCAGGGAGAGATGAGTGTTTAGGAACTGGGTTGGTGAGGACCAGGAGAGAGGATGCTGAGCTTCCACAGTGCCCGGGAGAGATGCAGCTCAAGGAGAAAGGTCAGGAGGCTCTGAAGGAGAGACCTCAACCTCGCAGAGGGGGTTAGGGCTACCTGGTGGGTTGAGAGGCAGGTGCACCCCGAGAGGACTGGGGAGCAGGTGTTTGCTGTGCAATGTGGCCCCTTGTGTTTTCAGTCTGCTACCCTGTGAAAAGCTCCTGTTGCCTACGTGCAAAGGATGCAGTGGTTTTGTCTGAGAATAAATGCCTGAGAAAAGCCTGTCCCCCTGAGATCTTTTGCAGGTCTGAGGGGATCCTTTGCTGCTCCAGCTCATTCGCCCACCTACTCCACAAACGAGCCAAATCAGAAACGACACACCTGTCACACGGGAGGTCCCTGGCCAGCCATAAGAGGAACAGAAACCATTTGTTCACTTTCTTTCCACACGTACTTTCTTGTGTTACTTAGATCCTTAGAAGATTCTGGTGGCCTCCAGTTCTCTGCTGCTCAGTCTTCACCACATTTGAACTTTTCTGCATCCACAGATCTTTCCCAAACTCCAAACTAGTAATATTTGAAAATTCCTGTTCCTGTTTTGGACCATGATGAAATAGTTCCATAAATCATTTGTCTAAACCAGTGGCACATACCTCTCATCCCAGCAACTGGGGAGGCTGAGGCAGGAGGAGCATATGTTTAAGGACAGCCTGGGCAACGTAACAAGATCCCACTTCAAACAGCAACAAAAATTTTTCATCCATTGCAGAGTTAGTAGCAACATAACAATGTGCCATCAGACTGAAGGGTAGTAAAGCCACAGCAAGCATTTGTGTGCCAGCCCACAACAGAACCAGCCCCCACTAAAGTGTGCACATCAGTCGACATTAAAATCTCTCTAACTCAGGTACTTTCACAGCCACGCTTCTAAGCACACACACACAGAGCAGAGTCCCTTGGAATTGGCAGCCCGTGTCACCATTTCTCTGTGTTGTTTCACAAGTCTGTATTCCACAGGTGCTCCTGGCTCGCTCTCCTTCACCCTGCCTCTAAGAGATGCCCATGCAATGGCATTGAAAATGGGGTTTGCAGCTTTCTCAGATTCATCTACATCTTCCCACAGACACTCCTCCCAGGCTGGTTCTTCCCTTTCTAGGCTCTAGGTTTTAACCATAATGTCCCTCTTGCCTGGAGAGATGCTGTTGCCCACACAGACTGATCTCTTTCCCCACATGAACTGAAGGGACCACGAGAGGGGACCCACCGTCCTCACCTTTGCTCTGTGGGAGCACTTGCCACATGCCTTCGCATGTCCTGGACACTCTGGAGCTGAGCACGTATTGGGTCTGAATCTCTAGAAAGACCAGGACGATACCTCTAACACAGAGAGAAGCTGTGTGAAAATCATTCAGCATTTCCTTTGTGTGTCTAGTGGAAATACTGGGACCAGCAGTACCCCAGCCTGTACGGCAGATGAGCTGTATGCACGGACTCTCTTACACACACCTATGAGGCACCGCCTGAGTGCAAGATGCTGGAGGCCGGAGAACAGCACAAGTAAGGCCCCCACTTAATATAGCTGGCTGTGCCTGAGAAAGGAAAATAATTGTTAGAATGTGTTTCTGTGAAAGTTCTGGGAAACACTTAGGCTATGTAGCATTATTCTCCAGAAAGGACCTTAAAAAGTATATTCTTTATTTTTCCCCAAAGTAAATGAATTCTGTCTTTTGTATGGTGGCAAAAAACAGCGTACAAAAGACAGCGTTTTCCTAGTACCTATATTCAGAAAAGTGGAAAGTTTATTTCCATCCATTGTCATTGCTTTCAAATGTTAATATTAAAGCACATATATGTGTGTATATGTATACATATAAAAGCATTAAGGGGGTTGGGGGTTTAGCTCAGTGGTAAAGCACTTGCCTAGCAAGTGCAAGGCCCTGAGTTTGATCCCAGCACCCCAAAACAAACAAACTCAAACACGAAGGATTGAAATAGTCAAACAGGTGTGCTAAAGTGTGTTATGAGCAAAACAAATTAAGAATATATAGCACAGAATTATAGAAATGTTAATAAGATTCTAATTATATTTTAAATACAACTAGTAAAATATAATTTAAATACTACAGAATGCACCTATTGAATGAGTGCAGTTCAACAGTGTTAGTATATTATAGAGTTGTGCAGCATCCACTATGACGTAATTTTGGAGCAGTTCCATCACCTCCGAAAGAAACACTGTACCTATCAGCACTCCTTTGCTCCCGTCTCTACCTCTAGTTCTAGGCAAACACTAATCTGCTTTTTGTCTTTATAGATTTGCCTATTCCAAACATGTTATATAGATGAGATCATCTTTTTTTTATTAATGGTTTCTTTCATTTTGCATAGGGTTTTCAAGGTTTACCCTCATTGTATCTCATATTGGTACTTTATTCCTTTTTATGGCTGAATAATATTCCACTCTATGGATTTATTATATTGAACATTTATTTATTCATGGGTCAGCAAACATGTATATTGTTTCTACCTTTAGACTACTATAAGTAATGCTGCTATGAACATTGGTGTGTATACTCTTGCATGGGTGCAGATTTCATTGCTTTTGAGTAGATACCTGGGACTAGAGTTGCTAGGTCATATGGTAACTCTAGGTTCCACATATGGTAACTCTGTGTAGAACTCTGACACTCTTTTCCAAAGTATGCACCATGGCTGCATACCATCAGCAACATATAAAGGTTAGGATTTCTCCACACCAGCTACTGCTACTTGCTATTGTCTGTCATCTTTATTATTGCCATCACAGAGAACCTGAGATAGAACCTCTTTGTGGTGTTGATCTGTGCTTCTCTGAATGCTAATGATGTATAGTATCTTTTCATGTACACATTAGTCATTGCATATTTTTGGAGAAATATCTATTTAAATCCCTTTTCAATTAGGTTGTCTTTTTCCTATTGAATTATAAGAATTCTTTATGTATCTTAGATATTAGTCCCTTATGAACACGGAACCTAAATGCTTTTTCCATTTTGTTAGTTGTCTTTTCTCTTTCTTAGCGGTAAAGTATTTTAAAGGGAAAATTGAGACTGGATCAATTTGAATTATCTAGACATTTCTGTGACTTCTCTGTGGCTGCTCCTTTGCTATTTCAGATTTATGTCCATTGGTTTTCAATGTTTTCATATGAAAAGTTTTGGAAGTATACATTTTTCTGAGGAAGCAAAAATGTATATATAAAGACTAATTCTTCCTGAGTTTTTATTGAGGTTTTCCTTGTTCACTTTCATGATTTCCCATTTTAAAAATATGGCCAAGCTCCTGTTACTATTGTTTGCAAGGAAATATTTTTATACTTTGAAAAGAAACTAAATAATACATTCTATGTTTATAATGAACACAGTGTGGTATCTTCAGATTCAGAGGGTTTCCGGCTGTCAGTGGAAATCAGAAAAAGAGGTTCCGTGGAGAGAAAGTGAGAGTTAAATAAAAAAAGCCTACAGAAAGCAAGCCAGAGGCGGAAGAGAGGGCCAGAGGCCTCCTAGCAGGGGGACCCAAAAGAACGCATTCTTCGGGGGGTGACCACCCACAGGAGCCAGCAGCCTTGAGGATGGAATCCTGAGCAGGGTGTGTGTGTGCGCAGGGTGTGTGTGTGCACGAGCAAAGAAAGAAGGAGGAAGAGACAAAGGAGAGAGGCATCATTTCCCATTGAGATTTTTTTCAGTGTTTTAAAACCTCTTCAGGGAGCCTGGTCTTTAGAAACATACCTGCACGCTTGATTCTCTGCAGCCCAAGGAGTAGAGGGGCCTGCTTGTTATCAGAATTGTGTTTACCATTTTTTTAAGGGAGGCCTCAGCTTTGCCCTCATGGGTAAAGCATTCTCTTGCTCATGTGTACACTTGATAGCACCCTACGTACTCAGTTACTCGCAGGAGGTCCGGATCCCTCTGGAAATTACATTCCACGCCAGTTTTTTGGACTTCGCATACTTAGTTCATGACACAGGGGCCCTGAAAATGTCAAATCTAAAACTCGGTGTGGACTGTCATTCAAAACTTGGCACTCGGGCTGAAACCCCCGTTCACTGTGAGCTGCCCAGGACGTCGTGGCTAAGCTGCAGGCTGTCTATTCTCCACTATAAATAGAGACGGTTTGTTTTGCAGCTCTCTGGCTTTCAGGCATAAAAATATTTGCCAGCATGTATGTTGTCACTTCCCTGCTATCCGCCTGTATGAAGATCAGGGATCCTACACTCCTGTCTTTGTTTCCCATTGTAACTACAGTTGCTTGTCGATGACTATCTTTTATCTCAATGACATGGACACAAAATCCATATCATTCCCCCAATGTGTATAAAAAGGGGAAGAATGAGACAATAGACGTGGAGGACCTACCAGGAACCATGACATGAGCTTTGCACACTAGAACAATGACACAAAATGCACTTCCTAATCATTAGTTGCATGCCAGTCATGGGACAGAGAGTTGGGCGAGTGTTTTTTTCGGTCTTCAAATTGCCCACAGTCACATGTTCTGGGTTCAGATTTCAGTCTAGTAGGTCTTGTTTTGGAGTCTGGTAGCTTTGGATTTTAAATTAAAAACATATGATTTGGGAGGAAGCAGATGGCTTGTCTTTATCATCCAAAGCCGAAGTACTCTCTCCCAGGAATGGGTTTGCGGGATGCATGTGCAGCCATGCAGCCTGGGGTGTGGAGCCAGATGGCCAGGGCTCAAGTCCTTGCTCTGTCTCTCGCTGCTCTGTAACCCTGGGAGACGCTTTACCATCACCGCCCTCATCTGTAAAGTGGGCATCGCAATGATGATAGTGTTTACCTAAATGAGTGTGTCAGATCGTGAATACTCAGGAGAAACAGTAAGCCCTCAATATCAGGCGTCATGACTAATAGTTTCGTGTACTCTACAATCAGAGCAGGAATGTCAAGAAATGATTTCCTAGGGATCGAAATAAAGATTCATTTGGAAGCACCACCCCTTTCTAAACAAAATAGTGGGCTTTCCAGGTAGTCAGGTAGAGATGAGTTCAATAAGTATCTGTAGAATCCTGTCATGGCGCCAAGAGTTGTGCTGGGTGCTAGCTAGGGGTACAGTAGGAAACAGGCACACACTGCGAGCCCCCCGAATATGGAGCAAATAGTGTAGCAGGAAAGACACCATTCACCTGTTCAGATCTAAGAGACATAAATGCTTTTTCATAAAGCCAACTCTCATATAAAGTTTGTTTTGTTTTTTTTTTAAAGAAGTCTTCTAAAATTTAGCCTGAAATATGTTTTATTTTTTCCTCTTGCCCAAGAAATCGCTGCCTTATGGAATTATATGTTATGTATTTTCACAAATCTCTCCATCCAACACATGTTATGTATGTACACTAAAAGTCTGTGTATTTATATACATTTCTACATAAACCTTGTTGACAAACTCTGCTTAATGTTAGCTCCAATTACAAATGGTAAATTTAATTCAATGTTTTTTTACACATCAGATATTTAAGTAGTTTTTTAAAAAGAAATATCTTAAAATGCCAACTGGAATCTTTTCAGAGCAAAGTGTCATCTTAATGGGAATTTGGGATGCAGCAATGGATGGAAGATGCTAGGGTTTTTTAAATGTACGTTTCAGTTTTATAGGGCTATAATGGAGGGCAGAGGGCCCCTGCCTTTCCCATGAGATACCGTTAAGCCCCTAGGAGGCAGCTGGGGTGCTTCTGTATTCCTAGTGTTCTGCTATTAGAGGAAGGAAGCAGGCCAGTGAGCTCCTGGTCCACACGACTCATGGATTCTGCTCTGGGACAGTCTTTGGGGTTGAGGGAGGACAAAGAAAGTGAAACTGACTATATTGGCTGTGGCTGGGTGGCTCTTCCACAAGATCAAGGTGACTCTGGGCATGGGCTGAGGCTTCCCGAAATGGAGATCTGAGGGGCAGAGGACAGGTTATAGGTCATTTGTTGGGGTGGCAGATATGGGACAGGAGGTGCCTGGGCACCAGCGACTTCACAGGCCCACAATTGCACGTCCACTGCACAGGTCTTTGCAGCAACTCCGGTTTCAGGAGCCTTCTGAGTCACACCAAACAGGAGAGCAAAAACAAGAAATGAGACAAAAAAGAGTCATTTACAGATTAATCTTAAAAAAAAAAGAAAAGAAAAGAAAAGAAGACTCCTACCAAGGTCTGGACAGTTTTAAGACCTGAAAAAGTTTTCAGACTGTGGATAAACTGTACTGTCATTCTTTCCTGGATCCTCGTGTGACATATTCCAAGGGGACTTCAGAGTTTGCTCTTGGTAAGGGAGAGTCCAAACATCACAGCAAAGATGCTAAAATTCTGTAATCAGTCCACTTCCAGGTCGAATGTGACATACTGAAGGCACCATTGTATTATTCTTACTACTTTTAGATAGCTCTCTCTCTGTCACTCCCCGTTAAATACGCATGCAGACGTATACACATGCATCTCCCTCTGAACGTGGCAGAGATCAAATGCCTTGAGTTTCCCGGCATTTGAGCGTCCCCTCCTCCGCTCTCAAACACACACACTGCTCTTCATATCTACTTTGAAGTGCAACTGACCAGCTCCTTCTTGACACAGATATTGTCACGACAATAAACATTTTTCAGTCCTTGTGACTCCTCATGTGCCCTGGCCTTATGCAATTCTCTGGCATGCATGCTTTCTCTGTGTCTGTTTGGTGCCTGTTTTCATCATTTAGATTTTAGGTCCATCTGGTGATGACTGTGTCTTTCGTACACAATGTATTCAGTTACTGTTAAACGATAATAGTTATTTGATAACAGCAACGCATGTGCCTCAGGGAGACAGGACCAAGGGGAGGGCAAGGGGAGCTCCCACCATCCTCCTCTCCAGGGTTTTGCTGTGTTCCAGGCAGCAGTTTGGAGCTCATGGATTATCTTGCCAGTGGCACAGATCCTGGTGCTCTAGAATGATCTCAGAGCCCTTTGGAAAGTAGAAATTGGCCTTTAAATGCCAGCATAGAGGTAGTTTCTGGTCCTGGGCACTGGTATACATCTCCAGACAATAGCCCAGAGAAAGAACTGGGAAAGTGGTGTGAATCGTTTTCCTTTCTCTGCCTACCTACACCACGTTGGCATCTCCATGGCTTGTGAAAGACTAGATTTTCCTTTATTTTTCCACCTGATGAAGCAAGGGAGGCCACCTGCTCGTGGAAAGTTGGTTGAACATGAGTTTTTAAGAGTCTTTATACTGATGCCACCAAGAGGTGGCTTACAGATGAGACAGGGAGTTACTGTCTCCCAGAACTTTAGTCAGCCCTTCAAAATCACCCCCAAGGAAAGGGAGATCTTCTGAGTTGCACCTCAAACTGTGATTCATGAACCAGCAGCATGCATTCCCCCTTGGAGGTTACTGGAACTAAAGAATCACAGGATTTCCGATGTCGCCAGACCAGAGTCAGCTTATTAATAAGATGCCCAGGAGTTCACATGCCCGTTAGCATAGAGATGTGCTGAGCAGAGGCGCGGTCCCCTCCCTGCTGCACAGAACTAGCAGCTCAGAAACTTTCAAAGGGAACCAGGTCTCTAGTCCTCCCCTAAGTGGCTCCATGTAATCTAAGAACCATCACTCTTCATGGTGCTGGAAGGCCAGGGCTTTTCTTTTCCTTAGTCTCTAAGGGATATATGCATGTAGACAGCTCTCTCCCGGCTTCTTGGTCTGTGAAACTGGGGTCAGAGTAGGAGCTATCACGTAAGATTACTGCAAGGATTAAAAGAGATGATGTACGTATATTGCAAAGTACAGGAACCCTCAGTAAATAATGTCTATCGTTTTTTTATGTTTATTAGTACATGTTTGCTGTACATAATGATTGCATTAATCGTGGACAGTGGGTACACATACATAAAAGTCTTAATTCTTTTGACTTCCCTTTTCTCTTCCCTCTGTCCATTCTCTCTCTTTCTACGGACTCCCTGTTGTTATCCAAACAGAATTTGTAACAAGTTCCCTGCAGCCCTCTCCACACTAGATCTTTGTCTCAAGTCCCTTCTGTATTGATGACATGGAAGCTTTGGGTGATCCACATACTGGAGATTTCCTCGAACATTTCAGTGACTGTTTCCAAGTTGACACTCTGTCTTCTTCCATAAGCGCAGGAGATTCTTGTTGCCTAATGATTGATGCTGGGGACATCATCTCTTAAAATAAACTCACCTAAGACGGGAATCAAATTTTTATAGTGCCTAAGGGAGATGGACAAGTTTCCTTGGAACTTATTACCAAAAACATAAGCTAAAATTTACCCCAAATTAAATATCTAGTCAATAGTGACAACCCCATGATTTTCTGAGCAAATGATGACTCGGTTGTCATTCCAGTGGTAAGGGGTTTGCCAAAATTGTTCTAGAGTGATAGGAAAATGTGACTACTTTTTCATCATGCTGCGGTCAGAGCTCTTCTTTTCAATTCATACTTTCATTTTTATGAACATTCACTTGCAGTATTTTGTTTACTTTGTATTGTCAGATATCCACAGCGCCATCACTACCAGAAAGAGACTGAGCTGAAACCATACTGATGGGATCAGTGTTACTCCAGCAGTGGAAAGGATGTTCAGTTGAGGACAAATATTATAAGTGATGAATTCATTAGTCAGTCTTCCATGCTGATCCTTAGATATATCTGCTGATCCTTAGATATAAATTTCAGATAGAAGGACCTTCAATACCTAAATTTAATTTGATTTTTAATACACAAATTTGCTAATTCTTTTAAAACAGGATTGGATTTCTCAGGAACCTCCTTCTTCCACAAAACTTATTTATATATTTCCTGGAACTATAGGGTGTTATCTTTGAACACAATCTCAGAAATCATGTGCCTCAAATTCGTCGTTTTCCAAAAGGACAAACAAATTGGGAAAAGGAAGTGACTTGTCTGAAGCCACTGGGTGGTTGTGATTTGAAGCCAATGTTTTGTTCCACGTGGACTTTTAAAAACAGGTCTCCAGAGCGCCAGATGACTAGTACTTACGTCTCTCATATCACAAAATAATCCAAAATCTTACTGGAATTAACTTCCTTGTTTTTGTTGTTACTGTTTTCTGTTTGCAATATTGTGAATTATAAAAGCTGGGAAATAAAATGTACCATTCCATTGTCTGGCCTGTTCTTGTGAAGCTCAGGGGTGCTGGCAAAGAGAACAGAGCTGGGGGCGGTGCAGTGACCAAGTCAGACAGCCTGTAAGGAGGGACTGGAGGTGAAGAACCTAGAGGGAACTAGAGGCAGAGCAGGTGAGTCGTGGCTGGCTTTCCAGCCTAGAGGTGGGGCAAAGCTGGAGGGTAACGCCAGCCCATGCTCCTTGGCCACCTGCCCTACCGGACCTGAACTGTCCACATCCACACTAGCACTCCACGAGGTGGGCAATGGATGGGGAAGCATGAGAACAAAAGACAGTCCCTTCAGCACAACCAGGAAGGGTATGCCTGCTGCCCCCCAGGTGACTGACAAATTTCTGATGGGGCACAAGACACACGAATATGCTGGGAAGCGACAGAGCCCGGAGACCAGTGAGTATTTTCACACCTCCACTCAAGGTAGAGCTGAGCGGACTCGCCCACAGCATGGGGCACGGGCTTCTCCATTCTCACTGAAAGCCCGTCAGGAGGGTGTTCCAATTTTTATTTATTTGTTTTTAATATTTCAAGACTATCTCTTCGGGTACACCCAAGAAGGGAAAACATCAAAACTCTTGTACATCATGTACACTAAAGTCTCCCTAGAATTACTGCGTAGCTTCAAGATCTCGATACCGTCCTAGCTTTATTAGGAGAGACCAAATGTTAAAAATCTCTATCAAGGAGTATACCACATCTTCTCCAAACAGATTGGAGCATTAACATGGATCTGTGCGA
The DNA here is from genome assembly GCA_004026905.1 of Hystrix cristata. Lineage (NCBI taxonomy): Eukaryota > Metazoa > Chordata > Mammalia > Rodentia > Hystricidae > Hystrix > Hystrix cristata. The sequence goes on from PVJO010000833.1 coordinate 56,571, forward strand.
CTCCACTTCATTAGCTGTTGCCCCCCAACAACAAGAAAAGGCAGCGGTGCTTCCTGGGCCTCGTCTACGACAAGTGGGAGAAGGTAGCATTCTTCCTGTTGGGCTAATGAGTGGTCTGGACGTGTGTGGGCTAGGAAGACTTGAAAGGGAAAAGTCACACAGAAGCAGGATTGCTTGCTTCCGTGAGAGGAAAATAGGAGAACATAGCAAAGAACACGAGTGAATGATAGCGACAACCAATCCAGGGCCAAGAGTTGGACAGGTTCTGGCACAGAAAGAGATGAATTAGACGAACTATTCGGGGTGTTAACGGCTAAAGTATTTGACTTTAGAAACAGTAAGATTTATTTCTTTCTAGAGCAGTTGTTAACAGCTTCCCTGGTAAGACCAGCTGGATTTGGAGAATCACAGCATAGTTGTAAAGTTCAGCAAGGAGGGTCTGCTGCTTCACACAGGGAGCAGCTTGGAGCTCTTCCAAACAATTGTTTTCTTGGACATTTCTCAGAGCTTGGGAAACAAAGAAGAAGCAACAGCAACCCAAGATGGATGTGGAGGTACACAGGGTTTGGAGGACCACATTGGATGAGGACATGGCACTGGGCAGCAGGCTTCTGACACAGATAGAGCCTCAAGCCCTGGGTGAGGAATTCATGCTTGCAAGGGGGAGTATATAGTTCTTCTCATCCTATTGAAACACAGGACCACCAGCTGTAGAAAGAGGAGACTCCTCACAAAGTGCAAAAGATGTTTTAGGTGCTATGTGTTTTTTGAAGGTGGAATTTTGATACATGGTAACAAGATGAAAACTTTGTTCTAGAGAATCTGAAATTTTTCTCTGGACATCTTCTGGGGCCAGGGTCAGCTTGGCAGCTCCCTGAGCTTCTGAGCATTTGGAAGCCTTTTTGGAGTCTGAGTTTGTTCCAAAGGTAAAGGCCTATTCCACTCCACTAAAGTTGTTCTTGGCATCTGTGAAAGATGCAGGGCAAGTAGAGGTGGTACATATTCTCCCTGCATGTGTCTTGCTAATATTCAGAGTGGCAATGTATTGCTTTCATCAGGTTACAGGTGTAGTCTTGAAATGATGCAATATTTTTCACTAAACTTCTTATTTTGAAATTAATTGTGGGAACATATGAAGTTGGTTGAAATAATAGAGAGAAATCTTGTGTACTCTACTCAGTTCCCTCATTTTGCAAAATGATATTACAATATCACAACCAAGATATTAGCATTGGTACAGTCTACGGATCTTGTTCAGATTTCCACAGTTTTACTTTTATTCATGTCTTTAGTTCTACAAAACTTGACCTCCTGTATAGGTTTGGCTATTAATCGTCTCTGTCAAGACACAGAACAGTTTTAGCACATATGGACCCCTCCATTTTCCTCTGACAGCCACGTTTACTTACCATCTGCCCTGTTCTTGTTCTTTAACCGCTGGGAGCCACCAATCTGTTGTCCATTTCAATAATTTTGTCAGATCAAGAATGATATAGAGGGGTTGGGGATTTACCTCGGTGGTAGAGCACTTGCCTAGCAAGTGCGAGGCCCTGAGTTTGCTCTCCAGCACCCCCAGAAAAGTGCTATAAAATTGTGCAGAGTATAATCTTTTGGAATTGGCATTTCTGTTTAGATTTTCATTAAGATCCATCTGAGTCATTGCATGTATTGACATTTCATTCTTTTTTAAATCACCAAATAGTATTTTATGATATACACTGTAGTTTGTTTAATCATTTAAAGTGTGTGTGTGTGTGTGTGTGTGTGTGTGTGTGTGATACTGGGGACTGAATCAATGGCTTCATGCATGCTAGGCAAATACTCTATTATTGAGCTACACCTCCAGCCTTTTTTATTTTATTTTTGATGCAGGATCCTTCTAAGTTGCTCAGGCTGGCCTTGAATTTGGATTCCTCATACCTCAAACCCCCAGGTAACCGGAATTAGAGGCACGTGTCACCATAGCTGGCTAATGATATTAAGGAGTAAATGAGCAGAATTTTTAAAAGTCAATGTGGTTTCAAAATTTCCTTTATACAAGATTTTAAAAGTTGAATGTAAAAGAAAACGTTGCCGTAAAGGTGGGGGGGGAGCTTGTATGTGTGTGAGTGTGTGTTCTCAGATTTGATGGTCTGAAAGACATTTTTCTAAATTGGTAGTGCTGTCCCCAATCACTACATGAAACTAATATTAAACGTCATGGGAGAAAGTAGTGATTATCTTCACACAGGTGAGAGTTGTGTAGCGTTGCATGTGTATTTCAAACTAACATGCTTTGCCTTTGTTGTCTTGTACAAATATTCTTGAGTTTTGGTATTTATTTCCTGATAGAGTATCCTAACCCCATTCTTTACTTATCCTGTGCAATATATCCAGCCAGACTTCCAACAAAATTTCAAATTATTATGCTTAACAGCCACCTTAAAAGAATGTAGCTTTTTGAGTAAATGAAACACTCCTTTTGTAAGTGATGTGGTCTTCTCCAGCTTGCTTATAGGTGGAAGAAATAAACTGTTAACTAATTACTTATTTTATCAGGGCTAACACCTCTCTTTTCACTAAAAATACTTTCCAAGCATCATGGTCATTTATTTATTTCTTTTTTCATCATGGTTATTTAAATAATTTAACCCCACCTCAATAATTTGTAATGTCACAGTTATCCATTTTTAGCAGATTTCAAGCCTATCCTTTGACAGTAAGCACTAAATGTAAAAAAAAAAAAAAAGAAAAAGCTATGGACATAATAAATACAAGTGATTTAAAATCCTTAATGATTTCAGAAATATAAAACAAATTATATGTGGGAATGTAGCTCACTGGTAGAACACATGCCTAGCAGATACAAAGCCCTGGACTTGATTCTCCCTCTTTACATCAAATTGGGTATTTGTAGACTAATATTTATGTACCCATTTGGTAGCTTTCTTTACTGTGCTTATTAGATTAATTATTAAATCTTTTCTTTAGGTTTCCAAACTTGACTTTAATTTTTAAAATTTTTTATTAGTATGCATATGCAGTAGATAATTATACTTATCATGGGAAGTTTGTACATGTACACATCCTAGTTCTCTCCCTGCCTTCTTCACTTTTTATAATGTGAAACTTGATGGACTTCCCAGCTGTCTTTGTATCTGCTACAGCTCCAATCACTAAGGGCTGAAATCTCTCTTTAACTAGAAAATTCCCATGGTTGAGGTTTTATAGCCTGTCTACTCTTCTTCAGGAGTCCATGGAGCTCTCCATTCAGAAAGAAAGATGAACAATAAAGTTTGTCACATATCTGAACTATGAGGACACAAAGTCCGTTTCTCCCAGAAGAAATGACGAAGCTCAAACAAAATGCAGGCACATCACAATCCAATCCAGCAACAATAGAGACTTCCACCTTGTGTTTCTGCAAGGTTTTCACCTGAATTTGCAAAGCTAAGCAGCTCAGGTTCTTCAGAAAAGAGTCTGACTAAATATTTGCATTTATGGGTAACTTCTTCACCTGTAAACTTCCAGTTCATCTGCCAAATAAAACAGAATTCTTCTATTTTTGGAAAATTCACCTGGACCTTAGTTGCCTCACCTGCCTGGGATTGTGAGCAATTACACAAACCTGAGTCACAATTTATATTTGAAAAAAAAATAAACTCTTCAAAAAGTTTAAATTCTGAAGACTACTTTAAACTTGGTGTTTAAAACAAATGTTTTCATGTGCCTTCTCTTTTGGAATAAAATGTTTGTCTATTCATAGACATGAAAATATACACTCTGAGCTAGATTGCCACTGGGAACAGGGTTGGGTGGAGGAACACTTTGATTTTCTCATATTCTACTAGTTTAGACTGTTTACAGCTTAAAACAAAACAATGCTATGTTCTGTTTTTATAACAAAATCCTGTGTTCATTTGTTTATTTTCAATTTCTGTACCTACCTACTTCTGAGAGAACTTCAAGATAAAACATCAAAGCATTAAAACCACAGGACCCAGACAACCTGGAGGAAACAGAAGGCAGAGATGTACAGGGGTGATTATAATCAAATAAGCGAGTCTTTGACTTGAAGTTTGCTGATACAACTCCAAAAGAGCAGATAAAAACAGTGCTCAATTAGGCAATGGCGCTAGACAGCGTGACTGTTTTGTTTTGTTTTTAAAGAGAGCCTACAGGTTAATCCATTCCTGTAAAATTTTTTTCCCCAGAACTAAATTCAAGCAGGAGTTTACAACACAGATCACTGTTTAAAGGACAAGAGAGTGGCTGAGAACAATATTTTAAATTGCTGTCATACGAGAGAAAAAAATTCTGTTCCATGATAATCTTCCATGGAAATCCTTAAACGATTATTCAGTAAAAACATCTCTGAGGTTCTGCAGACCTGATGATAAGAACAAGAGCAAAAAGATATCGTTCCATATGAAACATTCCAATTTCCTATTGTCCTAGAGGGTGTATTTGTATATTTTTAAGCCTTAAAGGAGACACTGTGGGAATAGAGTCACCCTCCGTTTTCCAGTCGGGAAGATTCAAGGCTAACGCTTTTTTCTCACTGAAGCATGGAGAAGAGAAAGGGGTGGAAATAAAAAGTGAAAGAGAAAAAAAAAATCCCAATGATCACTATTTAGAGAACAGAAAGTTATCCAGGTGTCTTTCTTTCCCATTATTTTCTGATACTTACTTGTAGGTGGTTATAACCGCAAGGTACATGCAATTTCTTTTCTCAGCATACATTTCATTAGGAGATTTGTCCACATTGCTACACCCTTTAGATACCACAAATGTATTCTTGCATTTTCCCATATACATAATTGCTCTCTTAAAACTGTAGAATTACTGGACATTTTGATGACTCTCGATGCACACTGAGAAATATCAACAGATTGATATTTAAAAAGCATCATTGTCAAGGTCAAGTGTATTGATTTCACATTTTTAAATGTTTATTTCAGAACATGACTTCTCCCAATTTAGTTTAAATTTAGTTTCTTTAGTTCTTAAACAGTAGAGCATAATATAATGTTTGGAAAAACCTTCCTATACTTTCAACTAGAAATCTTTCTTTTCTTAGTTATAGCAAATATTAGAAACCGGAAGTATTGCTCATTTTATCTGCTGGGTGTTAGTACTGTTATCAATTTGCCAGCTCATATTTAATAAAGATATTAACTCTTGCTACACACACTACATGTGCTTGGTCACATACTACACATGTTTTACCCTGTTTGTTTGCTTTTAATCATGGCCAAGTTTGAATCTCAAGACAGCTTCCCCCCATCACAAAACATTCCCCACTTCCCAGCTGGCAAATGCTCAGAGAGCACAAGATGACTTTTATGTTAGCCTAAGCAAAACACAGTTAGGAAGATAAATCTGCTGCCACCTCTTACACATGCACACAAAGCATCACATGCCGTGTACGAATCAACGTCAATGCTAAACAAGTTTTGCATTTGCTAGAGACATACAAGGAGTGGTTCTGGACAACTCAAAGTGGGGTGATACCATCTTCTTTTCTGTAAAATGGGTGATGTTAGATTGCAGTCTTGGGAAAAAATAAGATGAAAACAAATCGCGAATATTTAATGATGCCACACGCAAGGTGATGATCGTATTTATGACGGCATTGGGACATTAAATGCAACAATTAGTGTCATTTTAGGACGACTTGATCACTGCGGCTTCCTCTCCGCTGGCGTGAATAGCTGTGGCCTTGAGCCCACAGGATCTAAAAGCTGAAAGGGTCACGGCCTTCGTCTGACCTAAGCGCACCATGTTGATTTCGTTTCTAATTACAAGCAGAACAATTGAAAGCAGAAGGCAGAGATGTGCAGAAGTGATTATACTCGCCACCTACACACGGAGATAAATTTGATTTTGAATATTGTTTTTCAGATAAAAATGAGATGTAGGAGTGGGGTTAAAAAAAAAAGGAAAATAGAAATTATCCACACTACCATCACTTAGAAACAATATCTACTGACTTTATTTTTTCCCTACCTTCTTTACAAATATGGACTGAAATTTACAGCTGTAAACAAGGGGTGGTAATTCTACAAACTCAGGCTTTGCACTGAGGAAATGATCCAGCCACGCTTCTTGGGTGAAGGAATTTTTGCATTCATGGTAACTTCCTGTGGCTTATGTTAAAATGCATGAGCTGCCTGGAAAATCTTACTGCAAAGTTAGATCGTTCTAAGTACTCTTAAAAACAGAACGAAACAAACAAACCCCTAGAGAATAAAGGCAAGAAGGAGTAGAAAAATAGCAGCTACCACATCCCAAAGTAAGTGTCTCCCTGTGAGCCCAGAACCGTCCGGAGAGACCATGTCTGCAGCTGTGTCGAGGGCCGCCCGTCCAGGGGGACCATGCAAGGAGCGCCCCTTCCCTGCTGCACCGTTCGCTCTTTCTACGAATATATTCACTTCTGCACTTACTCACAGTCTTTCTACTTCTTCCCCAAATTTCTTCACTAGCATTCACTGTCAGCCCTGGCTACGGGGTATCACAGAAGCATGGCGATGACTTCTGTTTCTCTAATGTTCCTCTCTCTCCGCGAGGCCAGGCAGCAAATTGGTGGCCACGACTGCAGTGAATGCTGTATTTGTAGTAACCACCCCTACCTTCTCCTCATCAAAGGCCAGTCTAGTCACGCTTTGGGAAGCTGAGAAAAAAATAAGTTTTGAAAATGATAATGAGGTTTGGTAAAGAAAGTAATAGCATTGGAGGCATTGATTTATAATTCAAATGATTTATGATCCCCCGTATTAGTTTTTTTCTACATCAGAGAAAGTACTTAAGGATCTCTTCATTTTACTTTCTTCTCAAGAGTCAGTATACAATTCAATTTTGGACTTCAATTAAAAAGCAGCTAACTTTATTTCCATTATCATTCAATTTCTAGAATTTTGTAAAAGTTTAAAACTTTAAAAAATTTTGTAATCTAAACTCTTTCCTAAAATAATACTTATACATAGTTTAAAGAGTTAAATAATAATGCCTTTTGTGGTACAAGTTAAACTAAGCTTGTATTTAAATCCTATTTCTATGATTATAATAACCCCTCATAAGGACTCTGCTAGAAGAAATCTCCACAGAAGAAAAATGTAAAAAGAGGTACTTTTATTTCATCAAAATCAAATAAAAGAAAGAAAAAAATCAGGTGATAGAGGTCTTGTTTTGTCATATGGGAAACTGTAGCAGCATTTCATGTAATTATTGTGGACCTGGAGATTTCTCTTTAATGGCATAATAATTACATATCTGTGAAAAAAATCATTCTCTCCTTTTTGGGCAAAGTCACTTGTCATTTCAGGAGCATTTTACTGAAGTCAAGCGGGAAAATTTACTGTGTCAGGAAATAATCATAGTTTGCTCTGGTAATCTATAGTTCTTAATGACACCCTGGATATCACGTAGTAATGAACACTTTCTTAAGATATGAAGAAAAAATGATGTGGAAACTAGCTATTAATTTGGTATGGTGTGGCTTAGCTAACGTAACTTGTTATTCCATTAATATTGTATCATTGTCTGCCAAGCGAAAGTACAAGAGTTATGATATACTGCTTTGTAAATTACTTTTGAAGAGAGAGTAAAAAAGAGAGAAAGTGAAAGAGAGAAAGAGAGAGAGAGAGGGAATATTGTCTAGCCTTCACGAAAAGTCTTCAGAATACTTATATACCGATGTTCTTGGCTTCACCATCTACCTGTCTGACAACTGTTTGAACTTGCCACCAAAGTGCGTTGTTCCGGCTTATGACCTGCATTCAAATTTAAGACGCAGGAACACGATCGGTAGCGTGATCTTATGGTAGCTTCTACAGTGCAGTGCTGTAATTTTTGTTGACTGTACTGTATAGTATAATACAGTCGTTTTATGTTCTGTTATAGAGTACTGCTGGTAAATTATGCAAATAAGAGCAAAGTCAATAAAGCGGGCTGAGGGCAGGGTCTGGGGAAATGGGGCAGGGTAGAACCTCTCCAGATGTGTGGACCATAGTGCGTTACTGGCTTTTTGCCTGTAGCTCATTTTATTTTGACCCGCTCTACCCCTGATTTAAAGAGATCTGTACTGTACCCACTTTCTGAACTCCTTGTATCCTCTACTTTCTCTGGAATTGTATTTTCTAATAAATGACATGTGAGTAAAAAAAAAAGAGCAAAGTCATCAAGTCGGAGTTTCCTTTAGCCATTTCTTTGTTCTGAATATTGAAACGTACATACTATATACAATTCCTCATTTAGCTGCCAGTTTCCACAGGAATGGAACTTGGTCATTAAATGAGAAGTGTTGGGTGTGTGTGTGTGTGTGTGTGTGTGTGTGTGTGTGTAATTGTGTAAGTAGGGAAGTTGAGTTTTATAATTTGAAGAGAGTGAAGAAGTACAACAAAAAGTAATTCAATATTTAAAAAAATGACCAAAGTATGTTTTCCAATGAAGGTTGAGATTTTTGTAATGTGCTTCTCCATGATTATAGACTATTTTAACTCTTTTCAAACACCTAAATTTAGAAAAAATTCATATAGGCTTGATTTGTCTCTGTTACAGAGACTTCGTTGCTATGACAGCAACATGATACAATTATTTATTGCCATGACAATCTGCTGTAGGTTTTAAAAATACATTATCTATTTTTATTAGTGTTGTCGATTGTGCAGGGAAAGGATACCACCACTTCACCTAATCGACAGAGCCCTTAATTCAAAGGAGCAAGTGGAAAGTGTTTTGCTAGAGAAGCAGAGCCCAGAACAGGCGGATTCCTTGGCATTCTCGGTGACACGCACAGCCTCCAGTGACAGCAGCATCCTGGCCAGCTGTCTGGCAGCAGCCACTCTTTTGGCTAAGGGTGTGGGCTCCGTGCAAGTCTCCCATGTGGCTGCTGCTCTGCCACGTTGGGTAGAAGTCAATGTCAGACGGGACTAGAAGCTCGGAGAGGAATCTGTGTTTGTGTGGTTCCACAAGCAAGACCAAGTGTGTCTCCACGGCCAGCCTGATGGGGTCTGTCCTGCTCCAGGCAGGCAGCAGGCCAAAGTTGTTTGTTGGTGGGTGGGTTAGGGTGTCACCCAACCCTAACTGTGTCCAAATGGTACTCAGTGCTCCCCACCGTCTTGTTCTTAGCCACTTGCCAGTCCTAGAGAGATACAATAGAAATAAGAATACTTTTGGTGCTCAGTGAGTGTTCTAGCCAAGAAAGGAGCATGGTATTATTTGTATTTGTATTTGAGTTATTACCAATCAGCCAGCAAGTAAAGTCATCCTGTTGTGTCTAAAATGTAAAGGATTTTTGGTTTTTCTTTGTCTTTTTCTTTTTTGTAAACTGATAAGAAAAAGCCAACCACCTTCCTGCAGTTGGAATGTGGATGAAACGTTTAGTACGTGTTGTGTGTTCCACAAAGTACTGTAGCCCTCTGAGCTTATTTATTACTCAGTGCAAGTCCCAGAGAGAGATGCTGCTATTACTCCTGTTTCACAGATAAGGACAATGAGGCTGCCTGGAGAGGAGGCTTGGCCAGGGTCATCTAGTATCTGGGACGTTTGCCTGACAACATGTGCTGTATGGAAACTTATGCAAGAAAGAACAATCCCAGTCCTCCTTGAGAAGCAGCCACAGAGAAATGTTCCCAACAGAAATACGGCAATGCACTAGAACTGCATCCTTGAAAGGCTATGGGTCCTCAGAAGGGGTCAGACATGAGGGTGGCAAGGGCTGGTCCCACTCCTTGGACACCACTATCAAAATGCCTCAGGTGAGTTTATAGCAGCTCAGCATCTTAGTTACAGATCACTAGTGTGTGTGTGTGTGTGTGTGTGTGTGTGTGTGTGTCTTCAGTGTTTTATCCGAAAGACAAACATGACATCCATGTAGTACCACATAATCTGACCATCACCATCCAACATATTGTTGACCTGAGAATTTGCCATTTGTAAAAATTAGACTGATTTATATAAATTAATTTTTTAAAAGCCTGAGTTTTGCCCTAGTAGATATCGTTAGGTGATTCTCCTTCACTCTCCCCAAAAGAAAACCATATAGAACTCATCAAGGGACACACATTTTAAAAATTCAAACTTGTTATCAAGTGGCCAAGTTAAAGTAATGAATATTTTAAATGTACTGTTGCTTTTACCTTAAGGTCAGAGGTTCACAAGGACATTTGAGATTTAAATTATTGAAGACCACTAGAAAGTATTTTAAAACTATTTACCAAACATGATGAAACTAGCTTCAGAAATTCTACTTTCAGGATATATACTCTGTATACAAAAGGATGGGATCACAACTATATACAAATGTCACTAAATACTGAATTAAGTAAGTCATTAAAGGTTACCATGAAGGTATTTTAAAAATCATGATTAGAATGTATTTCTTGATATTAAATATCATTCATCACATATTATATGAGGAAAGTGATGACACCCAAGAAAAACAAATCACCATATATATATTTGGAAAACAGACCAAACAAATCACTACATAAAGGTTCACAGGAGGCTATTTCTGGTTTTTTGATTTTTAAAAAGATTCGTGCTATCCTGTTTTATCTACATTTTTAATGAGCATCGTTTAGCTTTGTTACCATGAATCAGCTTATACACATTCTTGGTCCATCTGTGGTAGACACAGATCGTTGGAAACTAGGAAGACCATCAATACACGGTCTACTGGGCTCATTTCCCAGTACAATCATGAAATATTTGCATTTCTGTGATGATTTTCAGCAAAGGAGATGGGAAACTTAAGTATGATTGTGTGTCTGTCAATGACTATAATCCTGGATGGGTTTTATAAATAATCAGAGTTGAACAGAAGCATCTTGGGTCAAACGCAGTCACTGTATTCATTTTTTATTTCTAAGAAGAACACTTTTAGAACTTGTTTTGATTGGTATTGGATTAAGAGGATTAATACGGGCTTCCTTGTTTTCCTGCATTCATGTACACATTATACCACTTTTATTATTTGCAGAGAAAAGAACAAAATGTATACTTAATTATTAATTTTCAGTGAAAGAATGCTTTCTCTTGAGAAAATAACTCTAAACTCTAGGTCACCAGATCATAATAGACATAAAAAAGGGGACTACTACTGGAGGAAAGCAAAACTCGTTTTTACATAAAATTACTAAAGAATAACTGGCAATGGCTCTTAGAAATCGAACTAAGATTACTTTTTCTAGGATATTATTCCTGAGAATGTTCAGTTGTAAATTTTCAAAATCTGCACTACAGTACATACCAATGACCACATCCTTGTTTTAGAGAAGAAAACATTTCAATTGAACAAAAATACGATTTTCTTAAAATGTCGTAATAGAAGTAATAAATATATAGAATGATTTTTTTTCTAATATTACGTCTTAAATTGGTGTACGTTTTGTATTCAATAATATGCAAATATTCGTGCTTGGTGAAGCACAAGAATGATGATAACGGTGATGATGATGGTGGTAACAGCAAATGCCCAATTTTTACAATAAATTCTGAAAGTGCTTGGAACTGTCCACTCCCCTGCCATCCTCAGGATGACTTGTTTTAGTGAATGATTCCACAGTAAAGCCAACACGATACGGGACTGATACACCACATCCGCTGTCAGGTTTCAGAAACAATTCCTATACATGCGTGAAGATAGTATTTCAGGAGCATTAATTCATGAAAGCTTAAAAATCTCAGTGTACAAAAGGGAAAACACATTTTTTTGAGAAGATGAAAAAAACCTCTTTTTTTTTTTTTAGTAACAAGTTGGTAAACCTTCTGGTAGTGTAACACTTTTATGAAATAAAGGTTTATGATGAACTGCATTTTGAAAAATAAATATGTGGAAACAGCTAATACCTAGAAAACATAACAAAACAAGGCAACTCCCTGTTAAAAAGAGAAACTGGCACAGAAACAACTACAGAATTAGACCGAGAGAGCAACAGGTTACTTAATATTGATGAGAAGAGAAGGCTTGTTTGTATCCTCATTCATTATTCAGCATTTAATGAACACTTGCTGTGTGCCAGTCGCTGTGTTGAACACTGAGAATACAACTGAGAACAATGCTAGAGATGCTCCATGTCCTTGTGGGTGTGATCTGAGTTCTAGGGGATGTAGATGTCAACCAAGTTTCATCATGGTAGCCAGGCAAGGCTGTAATACTGGCTGCTCAGGGAACTGAGACAAAGATCACTTGAGCCCAGGAGTTTAGGGCTAGCCTGCGTAACAAAGGGACCCCCCTGCCAAAAAATAATTCGACTAGGCATGGTGACATCCCAGCACTCCAAGGCTGAGACAAGAGGACTGAAAGTTGGAGCCCAGTCTAGACGATTAGCCACTTAGTGAGGTCCTGTCTCAAAATAAAAAATTAAACAAAGCGCTGGGGATGTAATTCAGGGCTGGGTTTGATCCCAGGTATTGAAAAGAAAAGAAAAACTACCATGACAAACGTATAACCCAAACCATGGTCAGAGCTACCAAGATGCCAAGTAAAAGTCGGAGTGACTTTAGAGCAGCGTAGGACAAGGCCAATAATCTTGAGGTTTAGTGAGCATCCTTGAAGAGACCCAGATTTTGTAGGACCAGAAGTTGTACAAAATTACAACTATCACTGGGGATTTAGCTCAGTAGTTAAAATGCTTGCCTCACAGCTACAAGGTCCTGAGTTCGATCCCCAGCACCAAAAAAAAGAAAAGAAAAGAAATTACAACTATCAAAAGTACAAGGAGCTAGGGATTTAGCTCAAGTGTTAGAGTTAAATCCTGCCTAGCAAGTGCAAGGCCCTGAGTTCCATCTCCAGCACCAAAAAAAAAAAAAAAAAAAAGTACAAAGTTACAAATATTAGATTAGGCTTGAAAGAGAGTATGTATTTAGCACAACAAAAGAAATGGCAACAAATTAGAAAATTTGTAAAGCTGAAAATACTGCAACATAAAATCTCTCCCCAAACCTGTAATATTTTCATTAATTAACTAACTTCTTGATATACTTCTCTAACATCTTTGGTCTGCACAGTCTTTAATCACATTTTTCATATGGTAACAATTTTGCGATGCACTTTCTAAACTGGAAAAAGATAGCCGCGACACTATTCCACATTGGTGGATGACATTTGTTTTTTATTATTGACAGTTGTGAAATGTTTCCCTCAGTCTCACAGCTCACAACTGGCAATGTGTTACACACGATCAGAATTCTGGTCAGATTTGGGGACAGCTCCTTCAAATTTGTCTTATGGTATGATTGGTGGGATGTGGCAGGCTTTTCCAGACTGGCTTCTAATTCTGTACATTCTTGCTTTTGCTCTGCTTCCCATGAACTTTTCGTACTAGATATCGTAGGACAGGTTCATAACCACATGACATCTGTCTATCAAGTAAGTAGCAGTGTGTCAGGTAGAAGTATCCCTGAGGGCCGTCCCTGAACCAAACACCTAGCAATAGCTCCGGTCTGCATAAAATATTTGAAAAAAATATGCATCTGTACAGAACATGTACGGACTTTTTCTTACCATCATTCCCTAGACAGTACAATGTAGCAATCATTTACATAGCATTTGCATTACATTAGGTACAAGAAGGAATCTTGAGATGATTTAAGGTACACTGGGGCACAGGAATAGGTCATATGCAAATTCTGGTACCCTGTCGGGGTCCTGGATCCTATCCTCTTCATATGCATACATATCCCACTAAACCCAAACTTAATACCATTCCCGAGTCAGCATCCCCACTATTCCAATGCTAGCATGGGAAAGGGGAAGCAGGGGAAATTGGAGTGGAAAGAATTGTAAGCAATGGTGATTTAATGCTTATACATTTTACAAAAATATGTGGCCAGAGGAACACACCATATAGTTTCCCTCCTCAAGGAATTGCCAGGGGCTTCTGCAAGTAACTGTTCTTAGAGAATGCTTCATTAGTTTTGGGGTATGTCCACATCTGGAAGCCATGAGAAAAGTTGACATTGAGACATCACGGTAGAATTTGGTGCTGGGATGAATCTTGCCTAGAGATGGAGGGTGGCAGATAGAATCTTCTGTGTGGTAGATTCAGGTGTCCACAAGCCCACTCAGCCACAGCCTTCTCAGACTCCTCTCGGGATGGTTTTGCATTTGTTCCTTTCAGTACTGGGGTTGAATCCAGGGCCTTTGCCTGAGCTATATCCTCAGTCCTTTTGCTTATTTTAAATTTTGAGACAGCTCTTACTAAGTTGCCCAGGGTGTGCTTGAATTTGAAATCCTCTTGCCTCAGCCTCCCACAGTGCTGGGGTTATAAGCACAGGGCATCATGGCTCCACCCTTAGGGTGTTCAAACTACATCCTGAGACACTCGGGCAGATCCATTTGGTATATCATTTGGGTCTCTGCCGAAGAATTTGTTTGGAGAAAGTGTTCTTACAACTCCTTCCTATCTTCCCTTTCTCCCCTCTCCCCTTCCCTTCCCTTCCTTTTAAAAGTTAATATTCAAATTTGCCGATTATTTGTCTCATTTTTCCCTTTCAAAGGTTTGTTTGAATCAGGATCCAAACAGAGTTTAGGCATTGTATTAGCTGCACATCTCTCCTGAGACTCTTTTTTTTTTTTTTTTTTTTGTGGTGCCGGGGATCGAACTCAGGCCCGTGTGCTTGCAAGGCAAGCACTCTAATCACTGAGCTAAATCCCCAGCCCCTGAGACTCTTGATCTATAAATTCTTCTTCCTCTTGTTGTCTTTAATTGCAACCGACACGGTAAGCAAACTGGGATCTTCCCATATCCCGAGCTTGCTGATTGTATTTGTGCTGTTTTAGCCTGTTCCTCTCCATTTTTTTGCCCATAGACTAGTGGTTAGATCTAACAGCTTAATAAGATTTGGATTCAACATTTTGCTGAGAACACTGGAGAGGAGGTGCAGGGTACCGGTTGTTGAAACCACTGTGTCTGACTTACCTTTTTTGATACTAAAATTTATCAGGTAATATCACCCCAATCCTTCACTAACAAATGCACCTGGCCGATTTAGCAGCCACTGATTCACAGCCAAGGGACAGTATTTCACTGCACCTTCTGTACTTATCATCTGAATACATCTGTAAAAGTTACCATCACAAACCATTTAGTAGCTTTGGCATATATTTTATAAAAGAAAGACAGCCTAAACGCATGATTCCTTGCCTTTTCTCATTAAGTTTGAGGGTCATGAGTTGGCGTCTAGCGAGATCCAGTGGCAATCAGTGACTTAAAAAATATTATAAATGTATTGGTTTTTAGCTTGTTTGCTTGATGTGTTTCCATTCACTGCAGATTTATTCTTGTTCAGATTGTCCCCGATCATCTCCAGTTTGGTTCCTGAATTTTTAAGCCAACGCTAAAGGATGTTGGTAGCTCCCCTCCTCTCTAGTACAAGGTACAGACTCTACATAAACCTTGCCAGCTCCAGACTTCTAACTGGCCAATTCTCCACAGACTTTTGTGTCCCATTAGTAGGAAATGGTATTTAGAGATGGAACTATGGGTTCTGCCTGGCACTGTTGTTTTTAAAGTATTGGGTCTAGTTTTTCTGGTGAACACACCAGGTTCAGGTCTTGACTGGTGTTTCCTCCTACAGCTACCGACTCATTTCTCTACTGTGTTTTCTATGACCTAGAAGATCTAGAAGTTAAGTCTACAGATTTGATCGTATTTAAAATAGGGGTTCCAAGCTGGGTGTGGTGGCACACACGTGTAATCCCAGTAGTTGGGAGGCTGAGGCGGGAGGATCACTGCAAGTTAGAGGCCAGCCTGGGCTACATAGTGAATTCAAGGCCAGCCTCAATTAGATAAGGGTCCCTAATTTAAGGATTCTAAGTGTTTCTGTTTTCTTCAAATAGCATCGTATCAGAGGTATGTAATACTAGTTTTTCCTAATATTAAGATAGGTATCCCCAGAACTCTTAATATCAAGATATCTTTTAAAAAGAGTGATTTAAAAAAAAAAAGAGTGGTGTAAATATACATTTCTCTGGCAGTTTCCTGCCTGATGGTTTCCACCAGATGTTGGAGACCTTACCAGAATCTGTTGGTACACTGGAGCGGCAAGATGGTCATTTTCTAGTTTTGCATCTGTATGTTTGTCACCTGGTATTTTTCTGTAAAGAAGAACTTACATTTTTTCTTGCATTTTCACTGTTTCTACTTATTCACTGATGAGTATTTAGTCAGTTACAATCAATCGTAGTCATTATTCTTCTGATGCATAAATGGTAGTAAATTTGCACCGCGGGCACTCATTCAAGCTTCTCTTAGGTCCTTTGGATGTCCTTGCATTGGTCTTTGCATTTCCTTGCTTGCTGGTACGAGAGTCCAGGCTAAGGCTAAATTCTGCTATAAATCAAACAGAATCTCCTGGGAGAAGGGCACAACTTAAATAGCAAGAATCACAGCCAATACGTGTTGGCATGCGGGAGCCAGGTGGGGAGGGGCTGCCCCCAAAACGTGTGTTGTAACTTATTGGAATCTTCACTGGAGGTTTTTAATGTGGGGAGTCTTCAAAGCATCTCATGAAAGTACCCATTAGCCAGTCAGCCTGACCCAGTTAAGTCAGGACTTTCCAAGACCTTTACTTCTTTGCCTCCCGTCTTTAGCCAGTTTGGAAGAGAAGGACAGAAAGTGGTTGAGTAGAGAGGCCCGTGTCTCCTTCACCTGCCTGCCACGTCACTTCCCTGCAGTGACCATGTGACTGATCATCCAAATTCAATACTTTTCAGAGTGAAAGAGGGAAGTAACTATACATAAAATGATATTTTAAAATATTTACTGCACAATGGTTTGTTTTATTACATTGTAAAAATAGCCCAATACAAAATTTATTCCTGAAATGCATTTCTCTAAAAATAAAATCATACCTATGTGCATTAAAGAAAAACATAAAAATACTCCTTTCTGTTGATTATGTGGAATTTAAAAAAACATAAGCGCAACTGCTAATCTTCGTGTGTATTTACATACCCTTATCGGTTTCTTAGCTTTACTTGTTCTCCTAGCACAGTTTTAAAGGCATCTAAATTTTTTTCCTAAAATTGGCAGCAACTGCCCCCAAGGATTTATTATGCACTATTTGAAATAGCAAATTTTAAATTGATATTTCCAGTTGAGTTTTCTCTGTAGATTGTAATGACTTTTAATAATAAAATACTATTTCTACAGGTACAAAGTTACCTGGTAACCTCAGAGAAAAGTCTGCTAAATGAAGTATTCTATTATTTTTCAGTACTTGAACTGCACAAATAGTTTAGCCAAAACATGTCTACAGGTATTGGCATTTTGCATTGATTCAGAAAATCTTTCCTTGACTAACACTTTTACAAAACTCTTTGAATAAATTATCCCTTTTTATTATTCTTTTAAATGGTTCGCCAACTTCAAGTACTGCAAAGTTTTAGGCTTTTATTTCTATTACTGAACAAAATATTAAACATTTAATTAAAAAAATAGGAGCCTCCTGAAATATTCCTTCCATAAATCAAGATATTCTGAAGCACAATAACAGAATTTCCAAGTTAAAGCTTATAAATCATTTGGTTTAATATGTTAAGTTCCTTTCTTGCTTTTAATTAAAGCCATTTAAAATTTTACAATTTAGTGGGATTTACTACATTCACAGTGCTATGCAACCATTAACTCTATCTAGTTCCAAAACATTTTCATCACCTCTAAAGAAAATCTTGTACCCATTAGTGGTCATTCCCTGTTCCCAGCCCCAGCCCCCAGCAATCACTTAACTTTTTTGTCCTTATGGATTTGTTAGTTCTGGATATTTCACATAAATGGAAACATACAATATGTGATGCTGTTTCTGAATTCTTTCATTTAACAAACCTGTGGTGTTCATCCACGATGTAACATGAATCAGTTCTTCGTTCCTTTTTACGGTTGAATTTATTCCACGTTACTGATATACTACATTTTGCTTATCAACTAATCTAGGGATGGATGATGGGTTTATTTACACCTTTTGGGTTCCTATAGAAATGTTTGAAGAGTCATTTTTCAGTTATTCTGGATATTTACTTAGAAGTGAAATTGCTAAGTCAGATGATAATTCTATGTTTAACTTTTTGAGGAACTGCTGAACTGCTTCCCACTGTGGCTACACCATCCTACTTCCCACCAGCGAAGTACAAGCATTCCAATTTCTCCATATCCTAACCAACATTGTTACTTTCTATTTTGTTTATTAATTTATTATGTTATGGCGTGGTAGTACATGTTGCATTCCTTGTTTTGAGGAGAAAAAAATGTGTATCTTTCTGCTTCACACATTTTTACCGATTACAATTCACTAGAAAGCTTCAAAAGCTGATTTTTTTTTTGTTATTCCATTCCTTGAATATTTGATTGAATAGTTCCATCTGATTCATTTGAGTCATTTGCTTGGAACAAATGTAACCAAAATGTATCCAACACTTCGATGATTCATTTTCTAATTCCATTACAGGGTATTTTTGTTGATTTATAAAACATTTCTTCAAAGACTCTAACATGTTTAAATTGTATTCATGATTAACTGTGGGGGGAAAAAAAAGGAAGTCAGCTACTCCAGAGCCTGAGGCCGGAGGACTTAGTGAGACCCTGACATACACAGAAAGA
This sequence comes from Hystrix cristata, assembly GCA_004026905.1. Classification (NCBI taxonomy): domain Eukaryota; kingdom Metazoa; phylum Chordata; class Mammalia; order Rodentia; family Hystricidae; genus Hystrix; species Hystrix cristata. The sequence continues at coordinate 75,152 of PVJO010000833.1, forward strand.
GAGAGCAAGAGAGAGAGAGAGAGAGAAAATATAAGTATGTACTTCCATGCAGAAGAGAAGTATGCTTTTATAGTCAACATTTACTTGCAAAACTAATAACTAGTAGAAGGGCAACAAATAGATAATCAATGTAACACTTCGGAAGTAAAATGTTTCAGTTTGCTTAGGTACAATTATAAATCACCTGAGCACCACTTAATTCTAAATACATTTCTGTTTGTTAAAATCCTTAATTTAGAAATAGCAATGTTTTAACTATAATACTCTGCTCAACTGAAATTTGTAATTCTATTATCACTGTCAAAACCATGCTATCTTCAGTGTTGAACTTATTTGGATTTACAGAACTGTTCTTATAATTTTAGTTGTTTCAACATTGACGGAGTAAACCTTCAAAAACCTGATTTCAAGCCCATGGATTGGTGAACATTAATATGAGAATTAACTGGTTTTCTGTTTGAATCATCTGATGTCACTGTTACAAAGCAGGCATCACTTGAACATTTGCAAAATTCGTCTGCTACCAGTGGAGTTGACACACTAACAGCTATGGTTGCCCTTTTCTATGTGCACACACAAAACAATGCAGAATTGAAAATGAGAAAAATTAATTTAGAAGATAGAAATTAATGTCTGTCAGACAGAAATTTAGAAGACAGAAATTTGATCTAAATGAAAAATCATGCTCTGCGTATTGATCCATAAAACTCCATTTGCAGCTGCATGCAAAAAATGTAATAGATCTTTTTAGTAGATTGATGTCCTTTGCTTTTCATGTGGTCAGTAAAATGGCTACAGATCCTCTGATGGGACAAATGTTGACGGCCATCTTGTGCAAGCTGGGTATTCCTCACTGAATTTTGGAAAGAATGGAGTTGCAGTACTTATTTCATGAAGTACACTCTTACATTGTTTGGGGGATCATTGCTGCTGATAAAGTTTATTACAAAACAAAAAACATTACCAATTAATAGCTGTGGATTTATACCATATGGCAAGTAACAGAACAACCAGAGGGAAACTTTCAGATTACTCCTTCAGTGTTCTCTAGTAGGATCCAGCTGCTGCTTTCTGTACATACTCTGCTCACACTAACATCCAACTTCCCATGTAACTCTGCTCAGTGAAGCCACGACTCCACACAAACCGTAGGATGGCTAGCGGTTGGCCGGAGGTACTGATGGTAGCCTCCCACCCCTGTTGGGGCCTGGAAGGAGTCAGCTGTTCCCAAATGTCGTATGTGAGCACACTTCTGTTAGCCACCATTCTGCCTGCTGTCCTTGCAAGATAAGTGTGAGTTACATTGAGTCTAGAAGGGTTGGGAAAAAGAGACTTTCATTCACCTCTTGGTTTTCCCGTTAAAGTATGAACTGTATTCGTTGTGCGTGAATCTTGTGTGCTCCTAGTAGAGACCTTGAAAGAGCTCAAAGCACCAAATGGTGATCTACTAAACCCATACCATCTTATTTAAATGCAACTGTGACTAATAATATTTGATGAAAAGTGAGAAATCCTGGATGGATACCAATAAAGTCAGGATGCCAGGATAAAAGTCATTCCAGGAACTATCCAGGGCAATCCGTGATGTGTGGCCATTCTGTCCTTATCTGCTTGAATGGAAGAAGTCTGAACTTTGAGCAACAATTAAAATACTGACTAATATCTTGGCCTGGATACTTTTAATCTGTGACTTAGAGTGAACATGAGTTTGTCTGTTGCTTAAGAGCATGGGGGCCATCTCTGGGAAGCAAAGGCTTCTGGGAAGAAATCAAAAAGGACTTCAATACTTGTCTATCAGTGATGGCATTCCAACAAGCAAGAAGGAATTCAAAGGCATCAAGATCCCCATGGGGAGTTAAGGAAATAGACCACCACGCGCTTGACCTGCAGTAGAACACAAGACCGGAAGTGTTAACTCTAACCCTAACCTCTCACACATACTCCCACTTCATCCCTCGTTTTCTGGTTGCTAGGGAGGAGAACTGAGCTGAGATTTGTTTGTTTTATGTCTACATTTTTAATTGTTTTGCCCCTATTGTGCTCAAATTTAAGGAGGGTTTCATATCCTAATGTTGATGTGGGACTGCAATATGTGGGAGTTATTTTTTAATGAGGCTTATTTTTAGCATTTCACGGGAAGCTAGTCAACTGAGTGACTGTCGTTCTTCAAAGTAAGACATTTAAAACATTGGACGGCTACATATTTACTCCAGCAATGACAAGAAAATACAAATAATAGTAGCTAATAGATATAGTTGTTTCCCCCTTTTTTCAGTTTTGCTTCCCACAGTTTCAGTTACTCATATTAAATATTAACTGGGAAATTCCAGAATCAAACAATTCATCATTTTAAACGCACGGCTTTCTGAGTAGTGTAATGAAATTTTTGGTCATGCCACTGTATCATCCTCTTGCCCACTGTATCTCTGTTCTATACTCTTCCTGCCCACTCATCACCAAGCTGTTGTCTTTGTTATCAAACTGACTTGCAATATCACACAATACTGTCCCCAAAGCATAACGGTAGTGATGCTGGCAATTTTGATACGCCAAAGAGAAGCCATAAAGTACTCCTTTTTGGTGATAAGGTGAAAGTTTGTGACTTAATAAGGTGTGTTAGTTTTCCGATTGCTGGGACAAAATACCTAACTCCTGTAAATTAATGGAGGCAAGATTTATTTCTGGCTCGTAGACTCAGAGGTTTTGGTCCACAGTCACTTGGCTCCACACAGAGACATCATGGCAGAAAGATGTGGTGGAAGAGAGCTGCTCACTTCACAGCAGCCAGAAGCAGAGCGGTTTGGAAGGAATGAGAGGAGGGGCCATGGGCCAGATATATTCCCCAAGGCCTTGCCTCCAGGGCCCACTTCCTCCAACGACGCCCCACCTTCTAATAGCCACTCAACTATGAACTCTTGGACAGGTTAACCCATCAATAGGGTTAGTGCCCTCGCAATCCAATCGCCTCTCCAGAAGACTTTTCATCCAGTTGTCAAGATGACAATTAACTGACACACAAGAAAAAAGACTGTGTACTGATATTGCTAAGATCTACAGTAAGAATGGATCTTTTATCTATGAAATTGTGAAGGAGGAAAAGGAAATCATTCCGGTTTTGCTGTCATACCTCAAAGTGCAAAAGTTAGGGCTACAGGGCATGGTTAATACAAAATACTCCTCAATAAGCTAGAAAAGACATTGAATTCCACACTGTCTATAGCCTCCAGCATCCACTGCCCAGGTAGGGGGGGGTGGGCGTGGGAGGAGATCCTGCAATGTATCCATGAGGATAAGGGAGCAACTCCTGTATTAAGAACTCACTGTGTACCAGTATCCGTGTTGGGTCCTCCTCCGGGTTATCTCATTTTATCCTCTTAAAAAACCTGTAAGGCTGGGGATTTAGTTCAGCAGTTAGAATGCTTGCCTTGCAAGCATAAGGCCCCAAGTTTGATCCCCAGCTCAAAAAACAAAACAAAACAAAACAAAAAAACCTATAAGGCAGGTACTGTTTTATAGATGAGGAAACTAAGGCCCAGAAGGAATGTTAAAATTGGAACGTTCAAATGCATATGCCAAACTATTCTTCCTCTTCCTCTCCTTCCTCCCCTTCTTCCTTCCCCTCCTCCTCTGCTCCCTCCTCCTTCTTCTTTACACTAGGACTGAAACCAGGCCTTTGCGCTGAGCTAAAGACTTTTTCTGAGACAAGATCTCTTGCTAACTCACTGAGTTGCCCAGGCCAGACTCAAACTTGCGATCCTCCCGTGAAAGGCTCCCAGAGTCCTCGGATTACAGGCGTGCACCACCACATCTCTAAATTCTTCTCGACCATTAAGGCACTCTGCTGAGTTCATGTCTAGTCTGCTTGGTTCTAAATCCCGGCTGATTACACTGCCCCATCCTGCCCCCCAACCAAGCTGGGAAGGGCAAGTGCAGGGACATATAAGGCAGAAAGGACAAAATGCTAGTCTGCATACAACAGGGCCAAAACATTTGGCAGAGATAAAGAAACATTAGCATAAGGCTCATGGCTGCTTGGAGATGTGTGTGGCGGCTGCCCATCCCTGTGGTGGAATATTCTGGCAAAAACCTAGGTTTGTGTTTCGTCTCAGAGGTAGCTGCCCGTCTGCGGTTACACCACGGCTCACTGACCTGGGCGCTGAGTAGTCTTTCTCGACTCCGGGATGAAAAGAGCCATATGAATGGAACTTTCATTTGCTCCCAGGTCCGCCTGCCCATCAAGTTTGAGGGCAGATGTGCAAATGGTTCTTCTGTTCCCAGGGGAGCCAGAGCTGGCAACGGCCTCCTTCAAGGAGAACGCCATCCTCCCCACTTGCGTTCTCTCTCTATCCTTTCACGGGTCTGTGTTTAGACTGTGCTTTCCTTCCCTCTCTACCAAGATGGTTCAGAAATACCTCCGCTTCTCCCAGTTCTTCATTCTCTTCATCCTGAAAAACCTGGTTCACAGACATGCTTAACTCTGCCACATTCATTTATTTATTTTCAGCTTTAAATCTATGAAAAGTCTATTGGTTGTCTTTTAAATAAAAGTTTAACAATCTTTTGTTCCCATAGCATTAGCATTTTTCTGAGGGAGGTGATGAATATACCAAGAGCTGAAGGCGTAGCTAAGCTGTAGAATTCTTGCCTGGCATGCAATAGGCCCTAGGTTTGATGCCCAGCACACGGGAAAAATGATAGAGATGGAGACAGAGATAGAGCTAGAGTGCCAAAGCATCTTAGCATAATGCTAGTACATTTAAACCTATACAAAGTTAATTATCGAGTAAATAGTACATCAAAACTTCAGTTTGGTGAAAGGCAAAATTTGATTACTTAATCCAGTTCCATTAAAAAAAAATTATAGGGGTTGGGGATTTAGCTCAGTGGTAGAGCACTTGCCTAGCAAGCACAAGGCCCTGAATTCGATCCCCAGCACTCCCCCTCCAAAAAATATTAATTTATTTCTGCACAATTTCTCTATAATTGAACCTTTCAAAATAGATATCTTTTAACGGAACAATAAAGTATCAAGGGAATACATTTCCTGACCTGGAAAATGGAGAAGAGGTTATTGTGTAATACAGTACAAGGAAATAACTCCTCGGGACACTCCATTTGAATTAAAATAGGTAAGGAGCAAATGTTAGAACCAGTTGTGACAGCAATTGGCTCTTACCCATGAAAAGGGAGAAGGTCTTATGCTCATGTGTGTGTGTGTGTGTGTGTGTGCGTGTGCATGCACATGCATGCATGCAAGTGTAAGGGTTGGGGAGTATGCCAGAAGCAGAATTTCTGATGCTACATTAGGATGAGTGACCTCTGCCACACCTCACATTTGGGAGAGTTTTGCAACTTTTAAGAGAGCTGGGATGGGTTGACATTAATCCCCCGGGAACGAGCTATAGTGATTGTCACCTCGATAGCACATGTGTACTGAGTATTTACTATGCGCACAGCATCCTACAGGGACTATTTCATCTAGTCCTCATGCCATCCTGGAAGGAAGGTGCTGTCACCTTCTTTTCACAGGTAGGAAAACTGGGCTTAGAGATATTTGTGATTTACCAAAGTTACATAGCTAGGAAAGTGGTGAACTAGGGTTTGACAAGAGATTTTGCAAGATCCTGTGCAAAAACAGTGTGGTTTTAGGCTCTGAGGTCCAGCTAGTAATAATAATAGCGATGGAATGCTCAGCCCAGCTTAATAGTTGGATGTCATTATCAGTACCATCAGACACATAAGGTTGGTGAGAAACAAGGAGCACAGAGGAAAAGTCCAACTTTACACTAGCTGGTGAGTGGTAGCTCTGGGATGGAACCATTATCCTGTATCCTGAAATCACGCCCTACTCTACTGCATAGTACTTCCCTCACAGTAATTAAGATTTCTTCTATTGTACCATTCGGGGCTGCCCAGGGACCATCAGCATACAAAATCCTTGTCACAGGCTTCACTTCTTATAATGGCCTTTTCGCCATCAACAACAGAATGTCTCCATGCTGTCCCTCAGCTGCACGTACTGGCCAGAGGAACCGAGATGAGGCACTGCTGCTGAGGCAGAGCTGAGGACAGGCAGCCTGGTCTCTCTGTGTTATAGGACACAGGAGGAAGCACAGATGAATTAGGCACCAACACAGCAAACAAAGGATTGAGCCATTAGGAACAAGGGAGAGAGACTGGGGAACTAGAATTTTAAATGTTCATTCAGGTACACAAAATGTCTTTCCATTTAAAAAACTGTATTTGCCCAATGTGTCAGGACTCTGTGCGTTGTAACTGATGGAAACAACTCAAAAAAGCTTAAATATGAAAAGGGAACTTCTCTGCTTACCCAACAAACAAGCCCAGTAGCATTACCAACTTCAAGTTCAGTTCTGTCCCACAGCATGAATGATGACTTGTTCTCTCGCTCCTCCCTGTGTTCATTTTGCTTCACACTTGCTTTGACTCCATTCTCTCCTACTCTAGACAAGCTGCCTCCCATGGCCAGGTCAGATAGCCCCGCTTAACAGTTGCAGGAGAAAACACACCTCTCTTCAAGTTAAAGGGCATCCATTCCCCAAAGGATGTTCACTCTTGCCTGGATCGGGTGCTCATTCTGGGGCAAACAGTGTATCCAGAGAAAGTGGTCCTAAGACTGGCCAACCATCTACCCCTGACCAATCAGGGTGTGTGAGTCATGTGTTCATCCTGGACCAATCACTGTGTCCAGAGGAAGTGGTCGTAAAATTGGCCAAGCCTGGGTCATGTGTCTACCCATGACCAATCAGTGTTCACCTTGAGTCATGCATCCATCTTTTTGGAGGAAGTTGAAAAGCCCAGGATTGACAGAAGAGTAAGACCAAGGATGAGGGAAGGATGTTCACCCAAAGAAAGGCCTGCTGAGCAGACCCAAGCAATATGACCCCCAGTTTTAGGAATGCATTAAAGAAATTATTTATGGCCCAGCTACTTGTGTGAGAAACAAGTCAATGCAGAAGAAAAACATTTTGGGAAGAATTTGTAAATACTCTGAAGCATCATGTTATTGAAATTGTATTTGTTTAAGTCTTAGACTACAACGTGAAGATCCTTAAGAGTGTTGGAAATTTTTAAATGAATCCTAAAAGGGAAAAAGTAAAAGCTTGTCTGGTTTGTCTTTGCAAGTAAAATGAAACACAGGCAAGACAGAAAAGCTAGAATTCTCTCACTGGCTCTGGAGCAGTGTAATTTGCCTGGGTAAGTCTCCAGGGTCTGCCCACCAACCCTGTGGGCTTCTCCTCCAAGCTTCGGCCCTGCAGCAGATCATGGGTCATGGCCAGGGCCCACCTGTGCTTCGGGAGCTGCATTAAGAACTTAGGGCTTTCCTCTGCCTCTTACCAGCACTAAACTCACATCTTTTTCTTCCCATTTTCCAAAAAAAGGCAGGGGACTCTCCTCTCCCACAAAGCAAATAAAAAGCAGCACATTCTACGAAGGCCCTCCCTGACCAAGGTTTGTTTCCCTGTCATTACTAAATATTCCTGCTTCTAATGGCTGCCCACCGCTCCTTAATGACATCTCTATTTCAGCAGCCAGCCCTCCATAAATCCTTCTGGGCCTTCTCCACTACACAGGCCCCTTCTCATGTTGAGGCAGCCTCCTTGCCTGCCCTGTAAACACTCGCCGGCTCCTGGGGATGCCCCGACGTGCCCAGTCTGGCCTGGGCAGTTACCATATTGCAGCCAATGGACAGGGGAACTGCCTCCTGCCCAGGGCTTAGATATTATCAGGTCCCTGTGACCCACACAGGAAGCATCCCCCAAGCAGGGCGGTAATGAGGAATTTATGGACCTGAGACTGACCCCGGGCAAAGCTGGGCAAAAGGTGTGGCCTGAGACATTTCTGAGGTATTAATATATATTTCCTTCTCTGTGTTTTTCCCTCCTCCATCCCATTCGTAAGCAAATAGTTGGGCCTTTTGTAATTCTTCACCTCAGAGATTTTTGTTCCACTAAAAGCTCCAAGTGTCTGTGTGTCTGGAGGGAAAGGATCCTATCACTGGACAGGTTTTGCTGGGGCTCCCCAAGGCAGAAAGAGATCTTGAGAATGAAGAAAACTCCCTGGGCCAACTAGATGCCCCACCCTGTCCCCTACTGAGGTTCCCAGACTGGACACTACTAGAGGGGTTTGTAGGTACCTCACAGCTTTGGCAGGGCCACCATGATGCCATTGTGATGGGTGGGAGCATGGTGGCCCTCACCACACTCATGGGCCCTAACCTTCTGAAACAAAAAAAAGGCACTCCGACTCTTGAGTCAGGAGAAACACCCACTCAGTGCACTGGCTAGAGGTCAGAGGCATCCGTAAGTTTACTTGAAGATGGGGCAGGCAGACCAAGATGTCCCCGTTGTAATCCCCAGAACCTAGGAATATGCTGCTCTACATGGCAATAGAAAATGAAAGTTGTGGATGGAATAAAGGCTGCCAACCTGCTGACCTTGACACAGGAGACTCTCCAGGATGATCCCTGGTGGGCATGCTATAAACACAAGAGTCCTCAAGAGCGGAAGAGGCGGTGGGAGTCAGAGACCCCTGGAGACTGAAGCATGCTCTCTTGTTGGCTCAGGAGATAGAAAGAAAGCAGGCAGCCTCTGTAACTGGAGGAGGCAAAGATAGGAATTTTTTTCCTAGAGTATCTGGAAGGAATGTGGCACTGCCATGTTGAACTTCTAACCTACAGAATTGTAGGCTAATAAATCTGTGTTTTAAGCCACTAAGATTGTGGTGACTTATTACAGCAGTCATAGAAAATGAATACAAAGGACAGTAAGTGGTGTGGCTGATTCTACATACCTGGCTTTCTCACTCTTCAGAGCTTCTCCTTTCCCTGGCTGTATATCCTTGTGCATGTCTTGGGCTCCAGGAACATTCCCGTAGTTCTGTTCCGTAAGCAACCCGGGTGCCCCCTTTGTGTAGAATGCCTTGGGGCACACTGGGCTTGGAAATAAGAATACAGCCTTGCCCCTGTCCTCGGGAGAGTGAGCTAAGGAGAGAGACAGACACACGTGTGACTAATGCGGGCATAAAACAGGCTGCGGCAAGTGTGCTTTCAGAAGTATGAACCAAGTGTTATGAGCACAGTGGGAAGAATGAGATCCATATCAGCCGGGGGAATCTGAATTACTCATCTCATTTGAGGACAAAACCAAGGGCAGGAGTGAATTCAAGTTGGGATGAGAACTCCTTGGCACACATATTTTCGTTATCTAGACCTAGCTCACGGCAGACATCACTAATCAATTATCAATTCCATTTTTCCTGCTGAGCTCAGACTTAGTCTCAGGATTATTCTCAATTTGGTGTTCCTGGAAGGGAATGGATTTGGCACTTGTGGTAACAACTTATTTGCCACCTGTGTGGTTAAGGTATTTATCACACTGAATTGGTGTCACATGAGTAATGTGGAAAAGAGATATTTGAATTTCAATTGATCCTTTTCACTTTATTGCTGCCCGGACATGCCCTACTCAGGCACATCTCTAAGCATCCTAAATCATCAAGTCACTGGACTTTCTATTCCTAAAATCCCTCTGACCTGTACTGCAATCTTTCAAGGTAAAACAATGAAGAATGTTCCTCCCAAGGCAATCACGTAAGCTTTGATGTCCTCTCCCTGTATCTGTTCCTGTCTCTCTGTCTCCCCTGACCCTCTCCCTCTAGCCTCCCCCCACCTTGTGTTCCAAGATGAGAGCAATAGACATTAATGCCAGGGGTAAGCAAGAAGGTTCAGGAAGCGAAGTTCCAATACTCTGGAGCGATGGCAAAGTGGCCTTGGGTAGCAGGCAAAGAGAAAATAGCCAGCATTACAGTTTAGATCTAGACACTCTCGTGCTCTTAGAGCCAGGACTTCTGGAAGGTGATTGGATCATGGGGGTGCCATATTCATCGGTGGATGTGTTCAGGAGCTGAGTGTCCTGTCAGGACAGGGGCTGTGGCCCGCATCTCCTTCCCCAGTTCCTCCCTTCTCCCTGCTTCCTGGCTGCTATCATGCAAGCAGCTTTCCTCCGCCACGTCCTTCCACCATGGCCTTTCTGTCTTCTTTTTTTTTTTAATTTTATTTTAATGGTACATTTTAGATGGACACAGTGGTAACATTCATCATAGGGGATTTGTACCTGTACATGATATATCTTGTTGCTTCTTTGCCTTTCTGTCTGGAAGCCAACTATGAATTGAATTCTCTGAAAACCATGAGCCAAAATAAACCTCTCCTCCTTGAAGTTGTGCGTGTTGAGCACTTTGTCCCAGCAGTGAGAAAAGTTTCTAAGACCCACAACATTTTAAAAATGTCGCTGCAGAAGGGGTGACCAGCCAGCTGGTCTGTGGATCCTGGCATGCCCTCGTGTGAACTACCTATCTTTAATATTTTAATTGAAAATTCATACAGCCTCACATATTAAGAATCCAAGCAGAGAGACATACCATTAAAAGGTTCTCCTTCTTCATTCCAAGTCTCCAAAGATAACCTCTAAGGCTTTTTGCTTTAAAAAATACTCTTTGAAAAATTCTACATGTGACATATATGTGTGACTATATGGCTGCGGTTAAGTGCCCCCTGATCCCCTCAAGAACATAAATGGGATCCCCATCATGCTGAACATGCTGCTCTGAAAAGTCCTCACGGTCCCTACCTGATCTCCCCACAGTGGCTCCTTTGGGGCAGGGCAGGACAGGGCTGGGGAGGGAGGCTTCCTGGAATGAAAACCTGACTGACCTTGAGCAAGTTCTGGAACTTCTCTAGGCCTCCCTGCATATGGAAAGAAAACTCCAGAAAATGGAAACTACATTTTCCTTTGCAGAATTCTGCATGTGGCCAGTGTGGTGGGGCACATGTGTCCATCTAGTGTGTCTTTATAAATGCATGATATCTGTTCTGTTATGACTTCAGTTCGATCTAGGCTTAAAAGAGACATCAACTCACTGTGGTTCCACGGTTCCTCTCTAGGTCACAAATGTCCCCAGTCCTCCCTCCCCAGGGTTGCATTACTGACTCTGCAGCCACCGTCTCTAGTGCCCAGGAAAAATTCCCTTTGCCGTTAAACTCAACGGCCTCATTATCCCTGGGACCTGGCTCAAAGAGCTCCCGTCTTCTAAGCATTACTGCTGTCCCTTCCGGGGGTGCATGGCTGGTCTGTTGACACCCCTTTCTGGCATCACTGATTACCTCTAACACAACCCCTTCCTTCTCTGCTAGACTCTGAGAAAGCAAGGACTCTGGAATTCTATTTTTATCATTCTAGTGAAAGCACTTGGTATCTGAAACAGAACACACGTTCTGGATGAGAAGAACGACTCCATGAGTGAATGAATAGATACCCTGAAGTTAACCCATTTGAAAGAGAACTCTGACTCCATGCACTCTCCTCCCCTGACCTCGGGAAGCATTTTTCTTCACCACCCAGCTGTCCAAGCCAAGAACCTCGATGCTGTTTGGTTCCTCTCTTCTCACATGCACTTCCCACATGCATACTGCACCCCGGTATTCTGACTCTAAAATACCCCCCGGCCCCTCCACCTGCCTCACGCCACAGGCTCTGGGTCATAGTCCTCTTGCTTCACTAAACACAGAATCTAGACACTTGCCACAGGCTCCAGGTGAGCGGGTCTCGACCCTGCCCAGAAATCCTGCTGCACACGTCTCCCTGACTCTTCTGCAGCCCCTCGATTTGAACACACCAAGCTGGGGTCCTCTTTGGGGAAGGGTCCTCCCTTCCTCAGATCCTTCTCATCACTTGGGATTCAGTGTAAGTCCCACTGAGGACACTCTCCAAGTCACTAAGCAGCACCTTCACTTACCACATGGACATCATCCTAGTACTTGTCTGCTTTTTGCCTTGCTGGGACATCAGCCCCGGGCAGTACAGCTCTTTTCTTGCCCTTTCCACAGCTTTATCCTTTGTGCCTGCCACCAAGCCTGCCACACAGTAGGTCCATGACAAATATTTGTGGGACAAATGAATGCCTAGCAGCCTCTTTTGACACTTTCTCCAGCAGAGAAGGTGTGGATTAATTGCAAAAGCTACACTATCATTGCAGCTTGCTACAAACAAAGTTGAGTTTGAAGACTTTGTTCTGATGGTTTTTAAAGCTTTTGGTTTCAACAGTGCTTAATATAATTTTTCCCATCTGTGCGAGAGACGGAAAACTGAGGGAGGCTAGAACAGTGAAGAAGCCCCCTTGATGAATAAAACTATGATATAACCAGTCCCCACCTAGAAGTCACTTTGAATCCTTAATGCTTTGAGACTGTTAACAGAGCAGAGGAAAAGATACCTACATAATTCTCATTTTTAAAACAGCAGTCCCAGGCTTCCTATGACTGACAGTGTTAGTGACTAATTAAGAAATCTTGACATTCCTCAAGATAGATATAACTGAAATGGAATTTGAGAGACTTTAGGTATCTGTAATACGCTTAAAGTCAAAGACTAAGTAAAAGGACCCCAGACAAACAGTCTTCCTGAAGTAAGGCAGGGACATTCAAAGGGACATTCCCAAACCACTCAATAGAAGTGCATTGCTGCTAGAAGAAAAAACAAAATTATCCGTCTGTGTTTGTATGTGGAATTATTTACTGTCAAAAAAAGAAAGAGAGAAAAGAAAAGAAAAAGCAGTTATATCAAGGGAGGTCAAGGCACCCTTTGAGTTTGCAAATTGCTGAACTGCACTTGAAAAACCGCACATAAGGAGTGGCAATTAGGGTTGGTCCCTGGTAATAACATAAAGTATCTACCAAGCTAATTACTAAAGCCCCAAATGCTCAAAGGTTCCCTTATCATCTTCTGCCCGAACACCCTTGCAGAATCCCCCTCTGCCTGATTCACACCACAGTCCCTCTCGGGGGAGGGGAGGCAGGAAGGGAACCCAGCCCTTGAGTGAGTCCTTGGGGACCAGTGTGTGACCAGAAGGAGCCCCCTCTGTGATTCCAGAACATTCTCCTGGGGACCATGTTTCCCTTTCCTTCCTCCACCAGAAAAATCACTGCACTTATCTGACTCCATCCTACTTTAAAAAGTAGATCTGACAGAAACCACATCAGTGATTGCCTGGAGCTATGAGTGGGAAGGACTTGGCATGGAGGGAACATTCTGGAACAATGAGAGTCTTCCACAACTGGATCCGGGTGATGGTTGCACAACTCTATGTTACTTAGACTCACCCAACTCTGCTACACTTAATGCGAATGGATTTTATGGTGAGTAAATTATACCTCACCAATGCTGCTCGAAAGTGGATCAACCCAATCTGTAAGTAGAGACAGAATATCCAGACCAAGCTCACCTTCTCCACCCAATTTCTTGCATATTCTCTGTCACCTGGATGAATGGTGTCACATCCACCCAAATGCCTGTGTCAGCCATCTTTGTCTTCCCCACTTACACGTCACCTGCATCTGACCAGTCCTACCTCTCTAGTATCTCAGGAATCTTCTCCCTTCTCCCCATCCCTGATGCCACTGCTAACTAGTCCAGGCAGTCCCTGGTCCTCCTGAGAAGCTGTGATTGCCTCCTAGGGATTTCCCTGCCCTCAACTCCCCACTTCCAGGTTACAGCTTGTCTTAGTTAGGTTTTCAGAGCCAATAGTTGTAAGAGAGCAGATTTAATAGAGGACGTTTATAGATCACAATATTCACCCAGAAGCCAAATGCAGAAGGTGCCGAACGTCCATCTAGGCACTGGAGACCCAAAAGATCCAATCGAGGGCTGGGAGCCCACAGCACTGTCCCATGTACATCCGTGTCTGCACATGATGGCTGAAGAAATCTTCCCTGGAACCAGGATACGATGCTCGCAGCAGAGATGACAACCAGTGCTCCTCTGAAGCAACAGCAGCCATCCTTGATGACAGCAAGGCCCGGAGCTCCTTCACTGATGAGGACAGCCGAGTTCCTTTCGGAAGAACCAGCCACAGCAGAGCTTCTCCTGGGAAACAGCCAGCCAACTAGCTACGGCTCTCACTCTGTCTTATGTTGCATCAGCAACAACCCTCAGGTGGATCTCATACACCCAGCATCACACCAACTCAGTCCAGCTGGGCGTTCTGGCGCAAGATGACCATATTAGGTCCACCACACAGCGCCTCCAACCACTCTCAGCTGTCCTTGGGATAAAATTCTAGGTCCTCAGCAGGGCACAGTTTACAAGACCTCCCATGGATTAGCATCTATTTATTTTCCCAACCTTATCTGTGGGAAAACCAAATGCTAAATCAAATTGACCTACTTAACTTTATCTATTTCCCAAGACAAGATAAGCTTTCCTTCCCTCCTTTGCTCACACAAAGTTCTCTCCACCCACAGGCACCACTGCAGCAGAGACAGGTGGCTGCTTCCCAGCGGTTCCCTTTCTTTTTCAGTAACAGCACTGGTGTTATCTGGGAATACTGCCATACAGTTGAACATCTTATTTCATAGCCTCCCTTGCAGCTGCGTGGAATAATGCAGTAAGTTCTGTCAATGAAAGAACTATAGCATATCAGAAGTTCTCCTTAAAAACCTTCTTTCCTTCCCTCTTACCTTTATACTTCTTGGAATGAGGATGTCACGGCCGGAGCTCTTGCAGGTATTCTGGATCAAGAGGTAACCCAGAGAAAGAAAGCCATGAGTTATGGTTTTAATATGAAGTATCCCCCAAAGACACTTTGTGATGAGAGCTGATCTGCAGTGCAGCAGTATCCAGAGGTGGGGCTTACAGACCTGATGGGATCACAAGGGCACTGACTTCATCAGTGGATTAATCTGTTACAAGTTCAATGAGCTGTTAGGAGGGGAAGCCCGAAGGGAGGAAGTAGCACTGTTGTGTGACCTGGAAGGGTAAGTGTTGTCTTCCACCCCCTTCCTTTCTCTCTGGTTCTCTCCAACTCTCTCTGCTTCCTGGCTACCCTGAGGTGAGCGGCTTTCCTCCACTGAACTTCCTACCCTGATGTGGACCCAGCCCAGACTGAAACCTCTGAAACCATGAGCCAGAGCAAACCTTTCCTCCTTTAAATTGTGTGTGTCAGGTGTTTTGTCCCAGCAATGAAAAGCCGCCTGATACACCATGTGTGGCAGTACTATAGGTAGCAAGCTTGAGTGGCAGACACAGTAGAGCCCCCATATCACCTCTGGACTTTGATTGTAGGTGAGGAAAATGAGCTTCTACCCTGTTTCAGTCATTACTTTTTTTATCTTTGTTATTTGTACGCAAACAAGATCCCAACTTATGTGAAAGAGTCCTTTCAAGCACCATTTTAACTGGCTGACCTACTCTTCCATACATGTAACTCCTTTGCCTCCTGTAACACTCAATCAAGGTGTCACCAACTCTGGGAAGCCACTCCAGCTTCACAAAGTCAAGTCAGACGTCTCCTTTGGCTTCCTTAACCCTGGCACTTCCTGCCATTGCACACTGCTGTGAACCAAATCTGTCCATGATTTGCCATGATCACCAGATTCCGGCCAGAAAAGCACCTTCTCTTACTTCCCTTTGCATGTCCTGGACCAGGGGTTGTGCCTGTCATAACAGGTTCTCAGGGGGCGTGTTGGATTAGAAACTAACACTCAAGAGGGACTATCATGCTGCAGCTCTGCGAGGGGAGCAGTGAGCAAGTACAGTATTTCAGTTCAGTATTGACCCCACTTCCCTGATGTATCTCTAAACGACACATCTGCAGCAAGCACACACATCAGTGATAATCTTGGAAACAATGAAAACTTCACTTGCAACATTAAGAAACATGAATTGGTAAAAGATTGAGCAACTCAAAATCTTTCTGTTAAAGTATTTCAGGTCATGCTAAAAAGTTACTGACCCAGGAGGAAGAGATTGGGAAGAGTAAAAGTGAAAATAAAAGACTGCTGTATAATAACGACTTGGGGAAAAAAAACAGAATAAATGTTGAGACCAGTAAGAGTACTGATTTGAAATAGATTCCTGTCTGGCCACAGATGCCACCTACCTGCAGATGTGTTAGGCACACGAATCTCAGCATACCCAGTTGGATTTTAAAAACTGCTGGCGGTTTCACGTTCCTACGAGCCATGAGAACTGAAGTGGAAATTCAGGATCTTGAAGACCGAGTGAGCCTCGGAGTGGGGAAGGGGATTGAAAGTAAGAGCAATTAGAAAATAAAACTGAAAGCTGAATCACAGGCAGGTTGTAGAGGGGAAATAAAACCACTCAAGCGAATGTGGAAAGCATGCCACTTCCGAGAATGAAAAGCAACAGCTCCCGACTTGTCCTGTGCATCACCACAACTTCAAAGCCACCGACGTCACAGCGGTGTTTACAGTAAGTGATCTCATTTGGAAGAGTCTGGTGAGTCCAATCTGCACTCAGACTACGTGGGAAAGAAGCATTTCTTCTTGCAGAATTTCACCATCAGGCTTGAGAGTGTGAGCGAATGCCTCGTGCGTGAGCCTAAATTGTGATATTTTAATGTGCCTAACTCTGATGAAATCATGGAAGGCACCACAGTAAGGAACTGAGCCTCAGGGGGGCTATTAGCAATTTAGCATCTCATTTCACTGGGGAATGTAAATGCCACGTACTCCGTACTCACCCTGCTCGCGCGCTCAAGTTCGACTGTGGCGCTCTGTGCCACGCCAGGCTCTATCCTTCCAATTCGTCCCCCTGCATTATTCAACTTTTCACTCCCTCCCCATCCCTTTCCCTCTGAAGACTCTCAAAGCAGCAGAGATCTCTCCCAGAGGACAGTTAAGAGGGGGTGCAAAGGAGTGGCTTAGCCACCTTGTCGACTGAGGATAAAGGGGAAGGAATTCAGGAATGAAAATCACCTGTTCAGGGGATCCAACGGGGCCATATTAAACTCCAGGCTGGAATTTCAAAGATTCTGTCATTCTCAGGGTATTTGCCTTACCAGGTGGTAAAAGTAACTTACGCGACACCTACCTGCCCCTGGTCCTGGACAACCGAAAACCCCAGTTTTAGAAATCAAAAAAAACTGAGGGAGCCAGTTCAGGGTACAAATATCACAAACACCCTGAAGTGGCCTCTTGAATTCTCCAGGATTGTTACTTCTGTCAGGCTCACAAACAATGAGAAGTCAACACCTATTTGAACTGATGAGGAGAAAATGCTTTGGGATCAGAGAAAATGTTGACGGCATAAATGCCACAAGTGTATATGTTTAATGCAACAGTCCCTGCCCCTAGGGCAGTAAAAAAATATAATCATATTACAAGGCCCGGGCATGTTGTTTAGTGGTACAGTGATTGCCTAGCGTGGGCTAGGTCCTAGGTTGGCTCCCCAGCACCACGGGAAAAGAAATCCTATTGCAAAGTGGGGTGACTACAGATAACAATGAAGTACTGTGCATTTTGAAAAAGTTGGAAGAATTTTGAGTGTTTTTAAAGAAATGCTAAATATTTGAAGAGATTGATATTATACCCTGATTTGAATATTACATAATATATACATGTATCAAAGCATTACAGGGTACCCGATAGATGTATATATTTATTTGCTAATTTTAAAAAAGAGCATAACTGAAAAAGGTATAAAATATTTTGAAAGATATAAGCATAGTTGTAGCAACCTTTAGATGTTTTCTTTTTGTATCATGGAAGTTCTACTTCATTTTTTCTCTTAATTTCTATTAAAATATTAAAGATCCCACACTCGGGCTTGAAAGTTAATTTGAATTTTAATCAATGGTCCTGTTAATTAGCACAGTGGCCTTGACCATTAATACAGTGGTGCCTTGGTTCATGAATTTAATTCTTTCCATGATTCTGGTCACAAACCAAATTGGATGAGAACTGAATCAAATTTCTCCATAAGGTCAACACTGAACCTAACCACTGAATTCGATTTGGTTCTCTTCCAATTTGGTTTGCAACCAGAATCGTGGAAAGAATTAAGTTCACGAACTGAGGTACCACTTTCTTAGCAATACGACTCACAGGCAAACCCGATATGAATTCCATGGCTTTTGTGCATTATAAGTGATTTCCACAATATTGCAGCAAAATAGGCTTCGATCCCATTTTTATGGACTAGGAAACTGAGAAACAATGACCAGTATGAGCTGGAGTTGGAACATGTATGCAGGGAGTCAAACCTGCTTACCTGGACTCTGACCTTCCCAGCTGCACACTACGCTCAAGTCCATCCATATTCTTGAACCTCGTTTCTCACCTGGTAGACGAAGTTCAGGCCTTGCCTTCAGTCTCCGAAGCCACCTGCTGCTTTGAAATATTCAATTTCCACGTTCCTGGAACCAGCCCACCTTGGCTGCCGCTTTGAGGTGTTCTTGAAGATTCCTTTCATCATCTGCAGAGATGGATGCTATGATTTATAAGGAACATGTCTATGTTTGGAAATGGGTGCTTTGGAAATGCCAGAGAATCCCTGAGAGGAGGTCAGCCTTCCTGGCATCTCGTTCACACTACCAGTTTGTTTGGCAAACCTTTGCTAATGGAGGAGGAAAACAAAACAAAACAAAACAAAATCTGCAGTCCGCTCCTGTGGACCCTAGTGACTCCATAACGCCAGTGTGGCTGATGGTATGTGGTAGAAATACTCATTCCTGGGCCCACTTCAGACCTGCTGAGCTGCGTGCAAGCTACTGGGCACTCTTGAGTTTGAACCCTCCCCGGAGGCCTTCTAGTACACATCCCAAAGTTGAGGGATGCTGATCTAGGATCACAGACGTTGGCCTTGGGGCACCTGCCGGAATGAGGTGTTCCTAAACATTGGTTGGGAGCCACTGCTAACAGATGGAAGCGCGGGTTAAATAATATCAAGCAATTTGAAGTAGCAGTGTATTTCGGGGTACCATCTCCTTTGCAGGAGATGCCTGGAACTTCTGGTAGATTTGGGAAGGAAGAGGGTGGGGCCTGGGCAGCCAGGGATTGGGAGGAGGAGGAAGAGGAGGAGGAGGAAGAGGAGGAGGAGAGAGAAAGAGGAGGCCCTTGGGGCTCACAACCCATCTGGTTGGAAACATCCTGCAGCGCTCCAGCCGCAGAAACCAGGGCCAATTACAAGTTTATATAATGGAATAAGTCTCCCGGGCGCCCTCCCCGGCCCACCCGCCTTTGGGGACGCGGGCAGGGTAACGCTTTCTCCGAAATCAGCATTGATTTAGGATGGGGGTGTCTTGTCGGGGTCTCCAGCGCAGGGCCGGTTGCCTGGGTGAGAAACTTCACGTCTGTGTCCTGGAAACCCCGATGCCTCGCGGACCTCTCTGCTGGGGAGAGGGGCCCCCACTTTGGGTCCCGGAGTTGAAAGAGGAGGTGTCTGGGTCGCAGCGTTCGCCGTGCGAACTCGCGGGCGTTTATGTAATTTCTGCACTTCGCGCAGGACCGTGTGACACAGTGAATCACGGAGGACGGGGGACAGGAGGGCGGGGACGAGGGGGCCGGCGACGCCCGCCCACGTGACCGTCAGATGACTGCGCGGCCAGGCTGCCGGCTCCTCCGCCCCAGCGCCGCGGGCTTCTGGCAGCAGCCTGGCAGTCCTCCCCGGTGACATTTGATGGGAGCGACAGCTAGCAACTAGGAAATGGCAGCGTGGAGGATGATGAAGGGCGGGATGAGGGGAGGATGCTGCTCTCGCCGCCTCTGATTTTGGTTGGAACGGAGTCAGGCTGAGTCAAAGAAATTTACTGCAGGGAAGTCAAGATCCCTGCTCCCAAGTCGTAGATTCTCCTGACCCGGGAGCAGACACCCGCGGAGCGAGCGCAGCGCCCCCCACCCCGCCCCCAAGCCATGCCCCAGATTTGTGGCCTGGCTGGTAGAAGTTGCGCGAGGTCTGCCCGGACACCCCGCCCAATTTGAAGGGTCTAGTTTGATGACCAGTTATCTTTCACAACTTCTCCGGGCTGCGGAGAGGCCCAGGGACCCGCCCCCACCGCCGGGGAATTCGTTGGAAGGGTGGGCTCTCTGCTGCACCCAGGCCTGTGAACGAGTGTGTATTTGGAGGATGGAGATGTAAAGGAAACTGGGGAGCTGGCCGCGGAGAAAAGGAGCCATCACAAACCTTGCCTGGGCACCTGCTACACTCTGGAGCTTAGGGAATGCAGAGTCACGGTCTTTGACTTTTGTTTTATTAATTCAGTAAAGATTAGAAGCTTCACTTCCAGACCCAACCGCGTGGGAACCAAACAAGCCCGAATATGCCACTCCTGACAATACTGTGGCCATGACAAGCACTGGAAACACATACCACCTATGCACAATTTCTTTATTGCAAAAAGAAGGAAGGGGACTTAGCTCAGTGGTAGAGTGCTTGCCTAACATGCATGAGGTCCTGGGTTCCATCACTAGCACAGGGTGGGGGGGGAAGGAAGGAAGACAAGGTATTTCTTAATAGTTAAATGAAACAAAGAAACGAAAAACCAACTTGTTGCTTTCACTGGCAACAGTTAACTCCATAAGCAATTTCCTCACTTTAAAGAAAACAAATGAAGTGGGTGATAAGCTTTTAAAAGGAAGAGGAAGAACTCCGGTGAGTGGAAACCTGCCTTTCTTTACTTTAGGGCCTTGTTAAGACACATTTGCTTTGAGATAAAAGGTTTGCTTTGGGGACAATCCCAAAATGACTTTGATTCAACTGAATAAGACCTAATGAAAGAGAAATCCAGCTTCGAGATAGACATCATCTCACCAGGTGAGTTGTAAATACATTCTGACCAAGTATGAGAGAGGAGCTCTTGAAAATTTAATCTGTTTTAAAAATGCATATCCTTGCCACAAATTGCTTTGAAGAAGATCACTGCGCTGATTGCATGCTGAGATAATTATTCTGTATCACCACTTAGGGAACAAGATTTTTTTGATAAATACTATAGTGTCAGCCTTTGTTAATGATTTGGGAGGGGAAGGAGAGATTCCCATGCAGCGGAGGCTGGTTTATTCGCCTGTCTCCTTTCCCTGAACTCAGGCTGTGGGAACTGGTAGAGTCTTGGCTGAAGAACTTTGAACTGTATTGAGAAACCTCTGTTCACCAGTCGAATTTCTAGTCTTCACGTAAGATGAGATGGTGGCATGCAGCTGGCACTGCAGAAGAATGCCAGGTCAGAGCCTGCACCCTCGACATTGAGACCAGGCTTGTGAACTCTGAGCAAGGTGCTGTTCCCACAACCTCCTCTAAAGCTTGTCCTCTGGGAAGCACCCAGAGAGAGAGCTGAGGAGTTCCATCAATGGATGAACTTAGGCTGGTGCATTGCTGTGCGCTGGTGAGGGGAGAGCCCTCCCTTGTCCCTCCAGTTCCGGAACACAGCAGTTAGGGCTTCCACATACAGGTGCGCCACCCCTGCCCACCCTGCACATGGCAGTGGACCTCACTTCTCACAGTGCTCGCCCCACTGAGCCTGGGTGTGACCTCAGAATCTTTCTTAGGAGTGCATTAGTGATCCCTTCATAGAGTCATTCTTTCAAAATAGTAATAAGTGCTATTAGGAACCTATTACACGCCAAGTGCTGATTTGGTATACATAGAAAATGACACAAGGAAATAAGGATGGATAGACGGTGAGCAAACACAACACTGTAAGCTATAAAATAAACAGGGCAATGGGTAGTGATTGGGATGGGGTCATTTTAGATGAAGAAGAGTTCCCTCAAGAGCCAGAGGGGAAGCTGGTAAAAAGAACAGTGAGCCCCAAAACAGGAATGAACTTAGTGTTGTCAAGGAGCTGATCCAGGACAGGTGCACCCAGGGAAGCCCCCAGAAGCAGGTCCCTGCTGCCTCGTCATCTCTAACTCCACGTAGCACAGCTAAATGAGAGTTGGACTCAGGTGTGTAGACTGCAGTCTGTAACCCCTTTGATCATCTTAATCAAGGCAGCATTTCTGGAGCGGCAATAATCAGATGGCATCTCATGGTCAACATTAGTTTTAGTGGAAGGTGTGTGAAAAATCGATCTAGTACAATGGCTAAGAGAATGAGATCTTTGCTCAGATCACAGCTCTTGCTGCTTTTCTGACCATGGCTAAATTACTTCACAGACTCTATTGCTCAGTTTTTCCATGGAGATAAAACTATCCATCTCGTGTGGGTAAAAATAACTCACTGAATGGTTAAAATCACCAAACAGTGAACTTGCCAAATTTAGCAATTGACCAAAATATTGCAGTAAAGATTTTTTTCTTGACTATCAATGAATATTCTTCAAATACATATGTACGGTATATAAAGTCAATTATGTTAAGCATATTTAGAAATATGTTCAACAATGATACAATAATGAATCCTATTTGTGCGTAATTTCGTCCGTGAGCAGCTGTGGTTAAATGCCCAAAGCTTGCTGGGTAAAGATAGTGGATTTGCCATTTTGAAACACATTTCGGTACCAGATTGCCTTCTGCAAGAAGTAAACTGTTTTGTATTTCTGTCAGCTACCTTTGCACACGGACTCAATAGTAAAGTGTCTTTGCAAGCTTTGTAATGGGTAAAAAGCAGCATCTGTATCTCAGGGCAGTTTTAATTTTTATTCCCTTTATGAAATACCCTTCATGAATTTCAGATCCATTTGTATTTTTTTGTGAATTCTATTCCAATCCTTTGCTTGTTTTTATTGATTTATTGCTTTTTCGTATTCTCCACTTCTAGGAGCTCTTTGTATGTTGAGGAAGAATGAACTGCGAGTATTTTATTTCATTTATCTTTTGACTTTTCTGTGGTATTTTTCCTTCTCTAGAAGCCTTTTATTTTTATATAATCAAAAAATGTTTTAATAGTTTCTGGATCTTTAAATGACACGCAAGCCATTTCTACTCCAAGGTTCCAGCAAAATTTGTCTATTTTTCCTTTCTACACATATTTCATTTTCACATTTGAATTTCATTGCACTTTGAGCTCATTCTCTCTATTGGATGGTTATCCATTTGACGTAGCGCCATTCATTTGAAATGTTAACATCTAAATCCTTAGACATCTTTGGATTCTAGATTCTTAGAGAAACTTGGTGTGATGGCCTGAATAAGGTTCGTGCCCCATGAAACTCATGCTGAGATGTAATTGCCATGGTGGTGGTGGTGTGAGGCAGGGCCTTGCACAGGCAATGAGGTCATTAGGAAGATTAATGCCTCTTTCAAGTGAGTGTGTTCTCACTCTCAGGCGGCCGGATTAATTACCAACAGAGCAGATTGTTATATAGCAAAGCTGCCTCATGTGTCACCCTTCCGTGCACATCTACTTGCTCTTCTGCTTCCACCATGAGACCTTCTCTTGGACTGCCCAGCCTCCCAAGCCAAGAACCACAAGGAACTTCTTTCCTTACAAATCACCCTTTCTCAGAGATTTTGCCAGAGTAGCAGAAAAGGGGCTAAGATAGTTGATCATTTCTTCATGAGTGTAATGTGCAGGCTTTGAGGTGTATGATATTTGGAGGACTTGTTTCCAGCTCACTGCATCCCTCCCAAACCATGGTTTGCCTGTCCAATCTTGCTTGTTTGTTTTTCCTCTATAAATGTTACCATCGGCCTGTCTAATGGCAGGGAAAGGGAGTCGGTGTCTCCTTCGGGGTTATGTTACTCCCCTACAGGTTCTTCTGATTCATCCCCCCTTCATTGTAGCTACCCACACATGGGGATTCTTCGCTTGATCTTTGATCCTTTTTTTCCTAACTAAATGCACTCTCTGATCCAGATAGCACCAGGTCTCCCCCGTCCCTCCCTCCTCCCCATGTGGCCATATTGCGGGACACCTGCAAAGCCTGTGAAGATAGACGTTGCTCCCAGGGGGCTCCTGGGGTCCCCTCCACCACCCTCTCAGCCTTGAGAGTGGACAAGGTTTCTGCTTTGCCACTACGTAGTGTGGGCTGATTAAACACTGCACGGCAGACAGCCAACAGCATGCCCAGTGCAGGTGAAGGCCTAGCCTGGGTTAGAGACATCACTGGCGTCGAGGCCCGTGGCAGAGAGGAAACTGCAAGTTGATCTACAGCACCTGTCCTTTGGCTGGCTACTCCAGGCAGGTAGGTGACACAGCAGCATTCCATTAGGAAAACATCAGACCTTTCCCGAGACAGCCAGACCTGGGAAAGAGGATGAGAAAGGCGGCACCCATTTGGTTTTCTTCAGAGTCATCTACTTGACAAATTTCTGTCTGCTCAACCACTTCTTTCCCCCACAGGAGCAAGAGAAGCAGAGCCTGACACACTCTTGGGAAGCCAGGACTGGGAACCCCGATGCCCCTTCTAAATCATTGGTGAGACCAGGACAAAGACCTTCATCCTTTGCTTACCAGAGAAATAATGACACATATGATACAGAATGCGATTTGAAAACCTTAAATGGCAAAACATGTGAACAGAGAATGATTGTGAGCTCCGTGTAGCAACATAAATCTTTTGTAGCTGAGTCCTTTCAACAGCTTTGTCTCTTTTTAGATTCTCACTCGGGTCTCTAGACAAGGTGACTCCAAGGGTGGTGGCAGCTGAGAACTCAGGCGAGGGATGCTGGGCTACAGACTTTCTTTGGGTTTTCTTTGGTTTGTCATGCATAGGCATTGCCTGGGCAAGCTTATTTTCATAAGCCTCGCAGGCAGGGTCTGGTTATCGTCACCTCTCCATCCATAACCCTACCTCAAACTGGCTCCATGCTAACCCCTTGGGAAGGGCTCAGTGAATTATTCCTTTGATCGATCTATTGATGATAGCTCATTCGGGCAGGTGTTTTTTGCATCATGAGGAATCCTGTAAGCAATCTGTTAAAGAGAATCCATGTGGTCTGTTAGTTGCCGGCTTTGTTCAGAAACTTTTGCTCGAAAACATGTCCCGAGCCTGCAGCTATCAATTAGCTCATGTTCTGGCACATTCTCTGAGGGCTGTGACATCACCTCCACCCCACAGCTCTGTCTTCTCCTTAGAGATCTTGCCACATCTCTGCACCTCCCTTAAATCCTGTTTACAGAATCACATAAATACTTAAATTCTTCCCGGTCGGCACGGAGAGCTTGACTATCTGCCAAAGCCTGAGCTGCCCGACAGGCCGGGATGCATAGACGCCGGGAACGCGGGGCAGGTGCTTTGCTCTCCCCCACGGAGACCTGCTGATCCATATCAACGAGGACAGCATGATCGTCACTCGCAGTTTCTGCTTTCTGAATGGCCAGGACACTCGCACAGCTTCCACACTCTCCGGACCCTGTGCTCATGGGTAGGCAGCTATGTCCATCTGGGAAATGGGGAGATGCAGCCGGGCTGAGCCGAGCAGCCACACAGCTCTCTGTTGCTTTTTGCAGGCAAGAGGATAAACAGCTGACATCCGTTTAGGGCGTGGGAATCCCACTACACTGGAAGCCTCTGATAAAGTAAACCAAAACATTTCATTAAAATTCATTTCCTTTTCTCACATCTTACTGAAAACAGAAAAATATTTCAACCTTGGCATAACCACTGAATTATTCATCTGAAAATTAAAAACGAAAAACAAAATGAAACTCGGATGCAGTGCAGACTGCAGCCCCTTGCCCTTTGCTCCCTGCCCACTACTTCCTCTGGAATGAGGCTGGGGACTGGGCTCCCACCACGGCCAGCGGCCAGGGGAGCACAGCCCACCCATCCTCTGTTAGGGGCAGCCTGCACACCAAGCGTGGCTCCCAGGCACGGAGGACCACATGTCACTGTGCCAGCCTGGATCTGTAGAACTTGACGGTGCAGCCAGGGAGGGGCAGACACCAGCCCAGGTCGGCAGCCTCTCATGGCTCCCTGAGGCGGTGCCCAGCGGGAGGAAAGCTCATGACCCTCTCTGCCGTGTCACCTTGCCACCAGACGCTCCAGGAATCCTCCTGCAGTCGCCTACGCCCCGCTTTGTCCTCGGATGCAGGCTGGTGCTGAAAGAGCACATCAGAACCTCCGGCATTCTCTGTATCTCCCTTGCTCCCAGGACACTCGGGGACTGTCCTCTGGATACCCCCTCAGGGGTTATTCGTTTGGGACTTCTCTGCCATTTCAAGGCTGGTTTTGATGCTCGTTTTAACCAGATGGCACTTGCTTGAGTTTGGGGAAGGGGACTCTTTCTGCCCCAGGAATAAGCCTTTAGGATCTCTGCCTTCTCCACACATACTGCCCCGTCAACTTGTGGCCCTTCTTCTATTCTTCCCCTTGATACCCCTTGGTGATCCTACTTCTGTGCAACTGGATAAGTGGGGACTTTCTTCATGAGCCCTGACTCAGTGGTGACCGTATTTTCTAAACCCAAAAGCAAGCTGTGTGAGCTTGAGAACTCTTGGGGTGTTCAGGGAAGCATATACTGGCTGCCCTGGAAAGGCTGGGGTGCCTGGCATTTGCACCTTGTGTCAGGTGGCCTGGAAGCTTTCCTGTAATGAGGATTCCCCTTTGGATATGTCCAGAGTAGTTGTATACCTTTTCATTTTGCATCTTTCCTAGGGTCCTACCCCCTCTTGAAACTCACTTGTTTCAGCTACTAAAAAACACTCTGTAAATGAAGACTGAGGCTTCTTGCATTGACAGGCCAGATACTTTGGAATTTGGGGGTTTACTGGATGATCCAGACACAAAAAGCCACATCTACACATTCTAAAAAGGAGAAACACAGAGAACCCACTTTTTGCTTTCATTCTGTCAGAGTTCTTCGCCAGAAAAGTGGTCTAATAATTCAGTATGACTGTCAATGTTAACCAGACTATCCAGAGGATGCCTAACTGTATTTCATTTTGTTGTACAAATAAAGCCAGAGGGGAGGCGAGAGATTCTGGCTCCTCCTAAAACACTCACTCCCTGCTTGGAAACAGTTTTGTAAGAAGCAGATTCTTAAAGTGAATATATGGTCCTTCGATACTATGATCCATACAGGTGTTTTGGCTGCAGCACCTAGCGTGTCTCAGGGAGAGAGACCTGGGTCCCAAGGGGAGGGAAGACACAGCAAGGGTGAAATGATGGTCCCGAGCAAGGGATCAAGATGGAGAGGGAGCAGAGAGCTGGGGCCAGCTGTAAAGCTTTCATTTGGACAGCTGGGGCAAGGCTTGGCTCAAACCTGCCAGTGAGCTGGGGCCAGGCCAGGCTTATTAGTTTCTTGGGACGGTCATAACAAAGAACCATAGGCCGGATGGCTTTACCAACAAATATTTGTTTATTGGAGGCCAAAAGTCTAAAATCAAGACATTGGTTATACTGGTTCCTTCTGGGAAGTGCGAGGAAGATCGTTCCATGCTGCCTTCTCACTTCTGGCAGCTCACTGGCAAACACTCCTGTTTCTTGGCTGTAGATGCCTTGCCGGTGCCTGTAAATCTATGTTCGTCTTCACAAGGTGTTCTCCTGTGTGTGGGTCTAAATCCTCCCTTTTAAGGCAGCAGTCATATTGAGTAGAGGCCTACCCAGTGGAAGCTTCTTTATCTGCAGTAGCCTTATTTCTAAGTAATGTCATATTGAGAGGTACCAGAGTTATGGCTTCAACACATGAATCGGGGGGCAAGGTGTCTTTGTTGCTGAGACAAAACATCTGACACCTGTGACTTGAAGCAAGGTTTATTTTGGCTCACTTATTCAGTTCATGGTTGACCAGCTCTGAAACAGAGTGGAAGGGGTTCTAGAGGCCCACACACTTCCTGCTAGATGACGTGCATATGGAACGAGGAGTCCAAGCCACAAAGGAGTAACACCTGGTATTTGTATTCTAAGGACTATCTCTCATGAGCTTCCCCAGTGGTACACGCATGGGAACACTGGCCAGGCCAGTGTGCTAAGACTGGAATGGTAAACTGTGATGACTCCGTAGTCCTGGCTAAGAACTTTGTCTCAGGTCTCAGGTCTGTCTTTTAAACCAGAGGTTTTTGCCCAATCCCTGGAAAATAAATGAACTTTGTCTAGGCTGCTGGTGACTACAGCAGAAACCATTATGCTTCCCTTAATATCCATTCTCTTTTTCTTCTGCAGTAATAAAAACCCTGATTTTTAGCCAAGCATATAAGTCCTGACTAACATAAATTAAAACTACATTTCCCAGCCTCTCTTGCAGCTATGTGTGATCCTGTGATTAAGTTCTGACCAATAAGAAACAAGCAGAAATTCCTGGGAGATGTTTGCTATGGGGAGCCTTCTACTTCAAGGAAACTTTCCTTTCCCTCTCCTTCTTTCCTTCTGCTTCTCTCCCCTGTTCTCTTCCTATAGCTCTCCATTATAGAGCATTTAACCTGAGCCAGGTATCCTAAGAATTTTACATATACAAACTCCTTTATTTCTCACAATCTTATGACAAAGTATTCTTAGCTCTGTTTTACAGATGAGTAACCTAAGGCATATTTGACAAATGCCCTTGTATCTCTGGGCTTTTTTGGAATGGAGAAGGTAGTTGGGTTGTTTTTCCTTCTTTCATCTGATAGATGCAAAACTCCAAATTGACTCAATAGATTAATTATTTGGCGAGTAATGACACACTCAGGATTTAGTTAGCTGGCTCTTTAGGTTGCCTGTTAGAAAGCACATCTGACCAAAGGCCAGACCCTGAGGGTGACCCACTTCAAGGAACTGGGTGGATTTTGGGTTTGTAGCAGAGACTGTCCTCCAAAGTTACCTGCCCTTCCTCTTGGGCACACAGCTTGATACATTCTCCAGTCTTCCCTGCAGCATAGAGTAATCTCCCACCAGTGGAATTTGAGAGGAATTCACGTAGAAGTGATGAGTAGTTCTTAGAACCCAAACTCTCTCCCGTATGCTCTTCCTCCATCCTCTGACTTCATGTAGAGCATCCAAAGGGTTAATGGGATTGTACAACCACAAGATGGAAGGAGTCTGTGTGCCTAGTTGCTTGAGTAGATTTCTTTAAACTACTTATTTAACAAATACTGGGCCCTCCAGTGGGCTAGTGGAAACATGACTGCTGATGGGAATACTTTCACTGCTCTGTTGAATAACCATGGGAAACAACGTTTGTCATGTCAAAACAATAAAACTCCAGACTTGTTTTTGATTGCAGATAGCACTGACCTAAACTAAAACAGTCCTCAAGACCACTGCAGGGCAAGTTGGCTGTAGTAAATCCTGAAGAGACTTCTAGAGGAGAAAGAAATCATGCTTCTTGCATTCTACCTGGTACTTCTGTAACTCTTAGAATTCCTGTTTGCTACTTGGCGTTTCCTTTTTTGGGGGGGTTGCTGGGGCCCAAACTCAAGGTGTTGCGCTTGCTAGGCAAGTGCTCTACCACTGAGCTAGATCCCCAACCCCTGGGGTTTCCTTCTATTTGTAGATAAGTCTAATCTAAGACAAGAAAGTAACACTTGGCCTGATTTCCCTTGACACTTCCTTTACTTCGCTTGTTGCCTCTGTTTTGTTCCAGTGTGTGTCTGACTTTGACCACTGGGTTTCCGCAATTTCACTTTTGCCAGCTCTAACCCTCAGAACCTCCAAGATGCTCCTCACCTCCAGAATGCAGTCTGATGTCTCCACCCCACTTACTCCATGTCACCAGCCTTTCTGCCACAACGGGTAGGGCATGCTGGCGTGCAAAAATCCACACTAACCTGACAGATGACTCAAGTAGTGAGTGATGACTTACACCTCGCATTTATTACTTTTCAGGCTGTGCTCTTCTCAGTCCTCAATTCAAAACTCTGGTCTTCACAACTCCTTAAAACTCTACTTCACACATTTGGATTAAAAAAAGAGCTACCTCAGAGGAGCGGTTTCACCAAGTCTGAACTATTTCTTATGGTCAAAAGCTGGTCCTGCTAACAGCTGGATGACTGTGACCCTTGGCTAGGAATAGGGTGTTGGTTCCCCCAGGGCTGAAGAATCTCACCCTTTCTTTAGCCTTTCTCAAATAGGCCTCAACTCTTGAGGAATCTTGCCTTTGCCATAAGTGGGAATAAATGCTTTTGGCTGTCGTCATGGACTGTGAATAGGCTCAGGAAATTAGCCATCGGAGTGATGGGAAGAGAACAGACTGCAAACCAGGCAGATCCAATTTGGAACCTTGACTCTGCCAGGATATTCACCATGTGGGTTTTCCAAAGTTGTCGCCCTCTCCCAGTAGGTTCCTCATTTGTAAGATGGGGCGTACTCCTACACAGGAGGATGAGACTTATCTAATATGGTTAGCTGGAAAAGTGGCTGAAGCTCTCTCACCTCACAAAGTTCTGTCTGTATTGATGCTGCTTGGTCTTCATTCTCGTCATCCTTCTGGGGCCATCGATCCTGGCTAGAATCTTAATCCTGCCAATAATGAGATATGTAACTTGCCCAAATTATTCTACTTCTTTATACAGCATCCTAGTCTTTAAAAAAAAATACTTCATAACACTAACCTTTTAGAACTCTTGAAAGGATCCAGTGATTTAAAGTGTATGTAGCACATACATTAAACGCATAGAAGGATCCAGTAAACTACTATTTTCATACGAAGGGATGAATTAGCTTATCTTGCCTTTCCTATTGACCAAAAGCTCCTTAGAGCTCGAAACTTTGTCTTCTTAAGCATTACAAACTCCCATCTGCTGTCAAATTTAGTCCTTGGGATCCTCAGTCCCTTCCTGGAGATTCACTAATAGCCTCAAGCTGGGACAGGGTGGGGTGGGACCAGTCTCTGAGTATGTAAACCTTTGGTCACTCACTCAGCCTCTATCCCCCAGGATCAGAACCCTGTAGCTTTCTGTGCCTGATATATTGGTCTAGTCTGTCCCAAGAAAGAAATCTAATGCCAGATAATCTAGATCTGGAGTGCAGGATTTGTTTCTAAGTGTTCCCTGTTGAGTTATTTGCTAGGCCAAACAGACATGCATGAGGGAGTCATCTTCTTTGATGGTCTCCGCCATTTTCTTCTTCTACATCCTCCTGCTTGCTCTCTCTCTTAACTCTGATGCCCACCACTCCTTATCCACTAAGGATTGCAAGATTGAGGTCCATTGGAGCAATCATGTTTTCTTCCTGCAGAAATTGGAGTGAGGTGGCTTCAGCTGCCCAAAGATGGAAGCCCACCTGCACCCATAAACCTTTCTTCAGTTGATGCTGACCCCTCTTACTCCAGGCTTTGCCTCTTCTAGCTGAAGCTGACCCCTTAGGAAAAGGATGCAAGGAGGAAATCACCCTGCCCAGGACACAGAAGGTACCACCATCGTCAGTCTCAGGTAAGCTCAATGTTGTGCAGCCCCAGGACTTAGAGCACTTATTTCCATGCTCCTGTGAGTTTCACACTCTGCAAATACTAGCTCTCCTTCCTACCCAGTTCCCTGCTTCTGTCTGGAGCCTGTCCCCATCCAGCTGACTCCTGAGAGACCATTCTGGGGCCCGGCTTGAAGCTGCCACCAGCAGGGTTTTCTCTCAATCACAGGATAGTGGGATGCCAACCTCCAGCTGCCCCAGGCGGCATGTGAGCAGGTTACCATCACAGAAGGACCTGCCCTTGAGCTGAGATGAGTTGGATCTGCCCGTTCAGGGTCTCTTCTGTTCAGGCCAGGGAGTCGCAGAGCTCCACACCCACACTGGCATCAACTGCCATGTATTTTCCCAGCTTATGCAACATCAAGGATCTGAATTTCCTTCTGCTCTTTCTGGGTGAAGACTGCCCCCACCCACCCCAACCTGCATTCGGAAGGAGGCTGGACATCAGATGCACTTTCCCAACTCTGGTGAGCAGTGCGTATTCTACTTTCAAAGAAGGAATCAGCCACATTCCCACAGTGTTTTTTCACATTATGACAATTAGATTTTTTTCTTTCTCACGATCCCAGATAAGCACTTGGAACCATGTCTTTGCAGGTTTTGTCAACTTGGAGAACCATTTGATATCTAATTATAAGTCAGAGAAAAGAAAAAAGATTTAACTGATGACTAAGCAGATAACAAAAGTCACCACAGGGACTTGATGTGTCCTTTTTAGATTTCCTAGGGGAGCAAAGGGACTGGGAATTAGGACAAAATGCTACAAAATGCACCGACATGTATCATTAAATAAAAATGTGACGGGCCTTGATTACAAGTGTTGTTGTCCCTTTTTAGCAGGCACACACCCTGCACTTGCATTAACCCTGGGGCACTGAATAGCCGCTTGTCTAACGGAGGTGGAGGTGCCGGGGATTTTCTCAAGGCTGCCTCAGTGAAAAAAGCAGGGCCACCTACCATGGACCTCTCTCTGTGACTTCATTCTTCAGCCGAGCTCAAGTGTAAATAAACTTGTTTACCAGGATCAGAATGGCCATGTTAATGAAGTCTTATTTGTGTCACCACGATGACAAGTAATTTGTGCGAAGTGGAACTCAAGAGAGCTGAGGAAAGAACCAAGGAAATTGTATTTCTGTGCTGGAGCCTCAGCGCTGATGTCTTTGGGCCAAAGTTAGTACAGTCAATATTCGCCTTTTCTTTTGACTGTGTATTCCTGGTAAAGAGAACCTTCTTACTGTGCCTAATGTGGTCAACAAAATTATACCACGCGCTGTGAGAAGAAAAGTGAGACGAGAAACACTGATGAATGTACCGACGGCGTAACCTCAGTGGCCAGCATGTGGTTTGTATGAAGTGAATGCACGAATACTCACACTCTAATTATTGCCTTCAATTGACAAAGTATGGTGAATATATAGAAAGTGTTGCAGTACAACTCTGACTGTGTCTCAAAAGCAGCTTTAGAAGTAAAATAGGAAAAAAAAAGAAGTAAATATAGAAATTCGTATGTGCATGGTATTACCTGAAAAATCATTTTTAAAAAAGCAAGAGAATTTGTTAATAACCTTATCGAGGGGAGCCAGGGCACGGTCAATTTTGTTCATTTTTGTTGTTCTATAACAGAGATTGACAAATTACACCCTATGGCCAAATCTGGTCCACTGCTTATTTTTATAAATAAAGTTTTATTGGAAAAAAGCCACATTCGTTGTCTGTGTCTGCTTCATGCTACAGTGAGAGAGTTAAGTAGTTTTTACAGAGACCATTTGGTCTGCCTGGCCAAGGGTATGTATTATGTGTCCTTCTACAGAGAAAGTCCATGAGCCCATGTTCTATTGGAAATAATTATTTCAGCATGGATTTACGAGCTGTTGGTGAGCTGATAGCCAGTGGAGTGGGTAAAGAAAAAGTCACATGCCAAGATAATGGGGAGAAAGAAATAGAAATGGAGTCTTGGCAGGGAAAATTGGGACCTTCGATTAGGAGGTGGGCTCCACAGTGAACAGGGCAAGGACAGGGTTATGTGGGCTGTGATTCCATTCTTTAATAAGCAGTCTACATGGAGCATAACTCTAAATGGAAATGCTTGGATACAAAGGGAAATTACCATGTGGGCTTTTATAGAAATATTAAACATTTTATCAACGCATGGGATCTCTGACTCACAAATAAATTGTGTCAAAGTCAGAACTACAGTAGAGCAAAACGTATTTGGAAGCTCAGCCATGGGAGGGAAGGCTCCTGGCCTGGCCTGCTGGGGAGGGTATTTAAAGAAGTTGCATTCTCTAGCTTTTAAGGCTCTGCCTGAGGGAGGCCATCACCTACGTTTGTACTGCGGCTGCACAATGACAGAAAAGCAGCAGGGAGCGTTTTTCTCATGCCAAAGGGAACTATTGCCCAGTAAGATGCCTTATATTAAGTTGGCGCCTATCTGTTTAATAATTCTGTGTCTGGATTCAGCAGCCCAGTGGATCATAAAGTGGGCGCTGGCTGTGGGTTTTACTGGAGATGGGACCTTGGAATCTCAAAGGTGGGGGGTGTGAGATTGCTCTGGGCAGATACTAAATAATGTGACTATGAATACAGAAAGAACTCATTAGCTGGGATAGTCCAATGTGCCTTCTTCATCACACCAAAGTGTCTCCTACTTTATTTTATCTTATTTTGTCTTCTACTTTAAAAAGTCCCAGTAAAGCTTTAACGGCTCCTCTCTCTTGCCTGCTGTCTTCTGAGAAGAGGACCACATACATGATCTGGCAGTAACAGAGCTACATGCTCAGTAGCAACAGCTTTCTGCACACAACAGTTCTGTGAGGAGTCATTATGATCATCCCTATTCTGTAGAGGAAGAAACTGAGGTGCAGAGAGGAAGATGAGTAACGTGCCTATGGTCACATGCCGGGAAATGGGGGAAGCCAGGCAGTCTGGCTCCAGAGTCCATGCTTTAAAAGCTTTTAAAAAGACCTCAGATTCATTGAATTGGATTAATTATAATCCTCACACATGACACACTCTGTCTTGCACGGACCCTCTTTTTTAATTTATTTAATTAGTGACATTATAAACCATTTATGATAGACACGCATTCACAGTCTTAGTTTGGGCTCCCACAGAAGCAGACCCAGAGATGGGTTTTGAGTGTAGGTGGTTTATTTGAAACATG
The DNA here is from genome assembly GCA_004026905.1 of Hystrix cristata. NCBI lineage: Eukaryota > Metazoa > Chordata > Mammalia > Rodentia > Hystricidae > Hystrix > Hystrix cristata. Next base: position 109,395 of record PVJO010000833.1, read on the forward strand.
AAGGGCAATCAGTAGCAAAAGTGAGGAAGTGAGACCAGAAAAAGAAGGCAGCAACTGTAGAGGGCAACTGGAGCTTAGCCCAGTGGGCGAACGCTGGGAAACAGACTTCTGAATTGGCCAGCACATCCCAGGGGTGAGGGAGTGGAGTGACTTATATCCTGATCAGCAGATTCTCAGGGATAGACGTGGGTGCAGATCCTGGTTGTTGGGAGTCATTTGGGGTACACGAAAAAGCAGAGTCATTTCTCAATTTTTTTTTTCAAATCCCTGCCAATTCCTACAGAACTTTTAAAAATTTGCTGCCATAATTTAGGCCTCTCTCAACACGAAACTTCAATACAACAGAGACGCCGTATAGTGGTTTCTGTACTGTGTCTCTTCGAAAAGACACAGACCACCTGATGTCTGTGCACATCAGACCCACAGCATCCTACCCTCTGCCCCTGCCCACCAGACTTGTCAGGGCTGGAGTGGTGAGGTCCACAGGGACAAAAAGAAAAACATAGCACGTCATCATTTCATTCTAGGCTGAAGAGTCCAGGGTGGGGAGGGAGGTAGCGAAAGACAGGAGAGAAGGAGAAGGTTTGAAGCAAAGGATCAGCTTTGGTAATCTGTCATGGCAGAAAAGCATACACGATTTTCATTATTTTCAGGAGAGCCTATAAAGTTTCAATACTACTTTTCAAAGGCGCCCTGGCACAAAACAATTAGGTCCTGCCTTGGTATTTCATTGCTGTTAAAATCAGATCCCAAAGAGGATGTGAACATCTTCTTGTGCCTGAGTCTCACCACAATCTCGCACCGATGTCAAGCTAACTTCTCATGTTCCCGAGTTGAAAAGCAGTTGAACAGATGGTGGCTGGCACCTTTCTCAGGAATCCTGGAAACCCACCAGTCTACCCACTGAGGCACGAAAAAAAAGGGGGTTCTGAAAATGTGGTGTAGAGAGAAAAAAAAATGACTGAAGTGGGATAAGGCAGAGAGAAGCCCACTGCGCTCGGCATGATGGACCAGCATTCTCCATGCGCTCAGAGGTCAGTGGTTTGGGGGCAGAAGACAGGCACCTGCAATCTCCAAGGAGAGAGATGCTGTTGTGCCAGGCGGCTGAAACCAGACAGCTTCCCCACCCAGCCTGGTCACTGAAAAAATTTCCTCCCAAAACATCCCGGGATGTATTAAAGCAAAGCCTTCCAAATTTGTGTGCTTGCCTTAAAATAACAGAATTTCTTCCAGACTCTAAATGGAAGATAAAGTTGTGAAAAGTAGATCAACCAAAAAGAAAATTTTGAAGAAGAAAAAGGAAATCAATATAATACGGTCCACCTAGTCTTTCCTTGAGATGAAAAAACACATTACAAACCTATGTGTAGACTTCAGCTCTGAAGATGAAGTGAGGGTATTTCCCTGCTATTTTCTTGATAGCATTAAAAAAAAAAAAAAAGCAAGAACTCTCAGCTTTAACCAGGAATAAAGGTTTATGTGCTTTTAGGCCAAATGATTTCCGATTTTAAAAACACAATTGGGGCAATAATTGTAGCATATAATCCAAGGCACTATGACAGATTCCTTCACCCTTTTACTAAGCTTGAGATACATTACTTATATTTATCATAGTAGCAAATTCATCTCTTTTATTTTATTATTTTATTTTATTTTATTTTTTTGTGGTGCCGGGGATCGAACTCAGGCCCTTGTGCTTGCAAGGCAAGCACTCTAATCACTGAGCTAAATCCCCAGCCCCATCTCTTTTATTTTAAATAACAGCTATATTGAACTGAAATTTGCTTACCACACAATTTACAGACTTAAAGTATAAGATTCAGTAGATTTTGGCATACTGACAAAGTTGTACAACAATAACCACAAGCAAACTTAGATATTTTTGTTACCCCAAAACAAAACACTCTAACTCATTATTATCTCCAGCCCTCCCCAATCTAGCAACCACTGAGCTACTCTCTATCTTCATAGATTTTCCTATTCTGGGAATTTTTTTCTGTAATATTATTATTATTATCGGTGACTACTTAAAAATCACTAGAAATGATTTTTCAGTTCTACAAATTCAAGGAATTGGGGTCATAGAAATCCTTATAGGAACAAGAGAGACTCCTAGAATATAGAGCATGGCATTGTTTTAGCACCAGACAGAATCTTAAAGAGCAGAAACTACATCCAGGCAGGCTGAGCAGCTTCCTCTTGGTTACCAACCGGTCAGCCACTTCCCATCACTATAACAAACTCTGAGATAATCAAGTTATGAAAAGAAAAGGCTTATTTTATCCCATGCCTTAGGAGACTTCAGTTCATAATCCATCGATTCTGTTGCTTTGGGGCCTGCTGTGGACAGCACATCGTGGTAGGCTGTGTGTGGACTGAAAATGCTCCCTTCATGGCCAGGAAGCAAAAAAGAGAATGAAGAGAAGAGATGGGGGTCCCACAGGCACCTTTCGGAGCACACTCCCAATGACCTAAAGCCCTTCCACTAGGTCCTCCTTCTCAAAGACTCCACCAACTCCCATATCACCACCCTGGGCACCAAGCCTTTGATATATTGGGTCTATTGGGGATATTCACGATACAAACTATAGCAGCAACAGACAGGCAGAGAGAAATCATATTTCCTGCCTCTAGGAACACTGCTGACTCCTCCTAACACAAAAAGAGAAAACAACAGGTTCACCAAAAAGTCCTCTAAATGAGGATCGAGGACCACAAATTTGTATTTCAGAAACTTTAAGAAATTCACTCAGTAGTGTTAAAAGGAGGGGGAAAATAGCGGCTTTAAAATGTAGTTAGCTACATGGAGTAGCTACATGGAGTTAGCTTTATATTTGCCAAGTAAGAAACTGTCCAGTGCAATCATTGAAAGTATATGAGGAAATCCCCTGGCGGCTCCCTCTGCCCCCCAAAATCATATTCAAATCCCATGTACATTACTTATTCAAGGTGTATGTTTCTAGATGCCGGAAGAGCAAGACTAAATGCTTCATTTCACAGTTAAAAAGGGAACTTTACGCACATATGCCAATGAAGCCAAATTGTAGAAGCTCAGGCACAGAGCAGAAAGGAAGGCACAGTTAGCTGGCCAAGATCTCCTGCAGCAGAGGAGCGAGCTGAGTCTGGAACTACTGAGCATCCCTGACTCGCATCGTTTACTGAAGCAGGTTTTGATAGAGTCTTAGGTTTTGATAGACTCGCAGGACCCTGAGTTGGCAGACCCCAAACTCAAAAAGAAATACATAAGATAATATCGAGGATTTTAAAAAATGAAACTTATTTTAAATTTTTATGTAAAAGGTAAGGAAGAAATTAGTTTTCACTAGTATGGTCGTACCTGTGCATCCACAGAGGTTCTAGGACACTCTCGGATAACAAATTCCATGGATGCTCAGAGCCCTTATGTAAGACTGTGTAATATTAGCATATAAACTATGCTCATGTATACTTTAAATCATCTCTACACTATTCCTAAAACCCGATGCAATGTAAATGTTACGTAAATAGCTGTTACACTGTGTTATTTAGGGAATAATGACAAGAAAAAGGTCTGAACTTGCTCCTTATAGATGAATTTTTTTCAAATATATTGTATTTCTGGTTGGTTGAATCCATGGATGTGGGGTCCATAGATAAGAAGGGCCAGCTTTATGTAATGTACAGATAGTGCCATTGTTCTCATTTGGTCAGTCATCTCCATGGTAAGGCACCAAGAATCCTGAGAGAAAGGAGAGAAGTCTCATTGTAACACATGCTGTTGGACTGTGTGAGACTAAACAGCTTCACACATGATCGTACCTAAATTAAGTAAGCCAACAAAATAGAAAAATGGGACCTCTGGATGTGTTAATGACGATTGAAATTATTGCTCAGTGGTTAGAGTGCTTGCCTTGCAAGAGCAAGGCCCTGAGTTCGATCCCCAGCATCAAAATAAATAAATAAATAAATAAATAAAGACGAAAGTTAAAGATGATTTAAAGTGCATTAATTTGTCGGCAAATACTGGTGAAAGACAGAACATATTACTGAAGATTTTAAAATACAAGAATTAGAAAAACATACAATATGGGACATTCTCCGTGTATTTGGAAGTACAGTTAATTTTCTTAAAAAGACACATAGCAGTTTATGACATTTGCTAAATTTGGTTCCAGTGACAAAAAATATGAAAACTGGTTGTTTGGAAGCTATTAAAGGAAAGATAAAGCAAAGGGACTTTCTCAATATTATAGATTTTATTAAAGATTTTGTTGTTTGTTTTGCGATACTGGGGATTGGGCCCAGGGTCTTTGTACTGAGGTACATCCCCAGCTCTCTTTCATTTTTTTCGATTTTGAGACAGTCTAAGTCACTAAGTTGCCCAGAATGGGCTTGAACTTGTGATTCTCCTGCCTCAGTCTCCCAGAGTCCTAGGATCAGAGGCATGTGCCACCCACTACTCCTGACTTAACAGTGATTTGGGGGGGGAAGCACGCTAACACAGCAGAGATGTCTTGCATTTTCATTTTTTAATATAAGATCTAGAGCTGGATTTTAGAGCAAGCAAGACTAAAGACCACTCACCGAGCTGTTCAGAGGCGAAGTAGTACATGAAAGAGTTGGAAGCCACGAGGTTACTAGTGTGGTTAATTTCATGCACATAAGAAACTGAAGATGTAGGCACAGTCTTCTAAGATGTTTTAATACCAGGCAGTGACATTAGGAAACAGGTGTTGTCTTTTTTGACAAGAAGAGAAATGGTCCAGATTGGCTGAACTTTGCTGGGAGGACAAGTGACTCTCAATAACACAGGTGTACAACAAGTAAAACCTCACAGAGAAACAAATTTCATCTGTGCCTGCAAGTAAAGGTGCCACTTTGAATAATGAGTTAGAAATTAACTGCTTTTGAAAAAAACAAAAAAAGCACTACAGAGATAATTGTGAAACATATGCTTATAAATGTTTCCAACGTGTTGCGCTTTTGATTTTGTTACCAAGGAAGTGAGTGGCCCCCAAACTTTTCTCTTCTGAAAGATGGGCATACTTAAAAATTTAGAAACAAAAATATTACCTGCCAATTGAAACACATAATTGAATTTTGAACCCAATTATTCAAAATAGAAAACTGCATTTTCATTTAATGGATACAGGGTTTCAGTTTTGCAAGATGAAAAAGTTCTGCGGATTGGCTGCACAGCAATGTGGATCTGCTTAATGCTGCTAAAATTTACAGAGAAAAAGGGCTAAAATGAGAGCTTTCATGTTAACTTTATTACAATTAAAACATATAAAATTCCAATATTTTCAAAATCAATCTCAATAACTGATTAACATCAAGGGTGATGGAGACTTGCTAGCCACATCTCATTTAAATCTCATTTGTATTTTTTTTATTAGTATGTGTTTGCAGTATGTAAAGATTACATTTATCACGGGGAGTTTGCACATGTACATAACATATCTTAATTACTTTTTGCCCTTTTCCCCTCCTATCCCTCCCTGCTTGCTCCAACTCTCATTTCCCTTCCCATTTGAAAAAGCCCTATTTTCATTTTTTATACGATTCTCTCTTTTTATCTAATCTCTTTTCTCTTCCTTCTCTATCCCCACATCTCTTGTTCCCCTTCTCATTTGAAAAAGATCTTTCCATTTCCTATTGTCTAGCCTTTATTTTGCTCTTTATTTGTATCTTGGGTTTCTCATATAAGAGAAACCAAGTGATACTTATTAATCTCAGGTGTCTGATTTATTTCACTTATGGTATTGAGGTGCATCCCTTTACCTACAAATGCCTCAATTTTGTACTTCTTTATGGCAGAGTACTACTTCGTTGTGTATAAATTCCACATTTTCTTTATCCATTCATTTGATGATAGGCATATAGGCCACTTTTAGCTATTCTCTTCTAGGAATCTTCCTGAAAGAGTAGGAATCACCACATTCCAGTGATACATGCATATATATGTTTGGAGCTGCACAATTTGTAGTAGCTAAATCTTGGAATCATTTAAAGTTTTTTTGATCAGTTGATAGATGGGAATGAAAAGTGGAAGTCATGATTCACTAACTATGGCCAACGATGCTTGTCTGCCATTCGGAATCAGGCATCTTTTAAAATTATCTTACAGCTGAAAAGTTATTAAAAGCAAGTATTCAAATAAACTAGCCTTAGAACCAGGTTTTCACATTGCAATATTACAGAGTGGTAAATCCTTAAAACAAAGAATGAAATATATTTGATCACATCACTCTTAAATATTAATCATTAGATACTTAGATAATAGTATTGCTGATTAATTGAATAAAAATTAATTTCAAATACATGTATTTCATCTATTATTGGTCCTTTTGAAAAGTATATTTTATGATGGTTTATTGAGACCAGAAGTGTTTCAGAGTTTAGATTTTTCAGATTTTGGAATATTTGCATGTACCTCATGAGATACCTTGGGGATAAGACTCAAATCGAAACATGAAATTCATTTACGTTTCACACACACTGTATACACATAGCCTAACAGTAATTTTATACACTATTTAAACAATTTTGCTCTATTCTTTTTCTCATCCATCGTGCTGTATGCACTTTGTTGTCCTCGCCATGTCTTCTCACAATAGGGTCAAACGATTCCTGGCCAAAAGACAAAGGTAAGACCACCCCACTCCCCATCGGATTGGAATGAAAGCTGGTAATAAAATCAGGTACAACTCTAATTTTATTAGTAGTTTGGTTCGGTTATAAATATGTGAAAAATCTGTTTGAAAAAGTAATTTGTGCATGAAACAAAGTTCCATGATGTGGAAATTCCCACTTATGTCACATTAGTGCTCAAGAAAGTTTTTTGGGAAAAAAAAGAAAATAGAAGAGAATAGAAGGGAAAAAATGGAAACAAAGTCTTTGTAAATAAAGAGGGGGAGAGGAGTGGAAGGGAGGGGAGGGGAATGGGAAAAAAAGAGGCAACGAGATATATCATACACATGTACAAATTTCCTATGATGAACGTTATCATTATGTATATCTAAAATGTATCACTAAAATAAAAAAAATGAAAGCTACTGGTATGATAAAACTGGCATTGCAAAATGTGAAGTCAGTAAAGAACTATTAAAGTATCTCACACGAGGGGTATATTTCATTTAAGAGGGCAAAGCAAGAGGTTAGGATTTAGCTCAGGGGTAGAGCACTCACCTAGCTAAGCCACAAGGCCCTGAGTTCGATCCCCAGCACTGCCCCCCAAAAGAAGGTAAAACAAGACAACTTCAGATATTGTATCTTTTTCTGGTGTTAAAGATGTCTTTTAATAAAGACTATTTGCTTTGAAAAAATCCAATTAAAAAGTTTTGGAACATTTTGGATTTTTAGATTAGAGAGGCTCAACCTGTATTACGGTAGAATTTGACTAAATCTCTCTCCATCCGTCTGTGTCTGTGTCTCTGTCTCCGTCTCTCTGTCTGTCTCTCTTTCTCCTTCCCTTCCCGTCCCTTCCCTCACTCCTCTCTCTTTTTGTGCGATACAGTCCAAACACTCCGAGCCTCTTCCCTGGTTCCATCATCAGCTATTCTCTCTCTGCTCCGCACCCCCCAGCACCTGGGCAGCTGAGGCCCAAATCGCTCAGCTGCCAGGGAATGGCTACATCCCGCTGACCCAGGGGATCCCAGAAGGGGCTGGGAATTTCTGCACACACCAATCGAAGCCTCTTCCTTGAGTCTGCTCACTGTCGCAGCCCAAGCTGGCTCTGAGTGACCTGGTGGCCCTGAACAGACACAGTTCTGCCCTCCCTCTTGGACTTATGTTCTGAAAGTGGATTCTCACTCACTGTGATTGCCCAACATTCATTCCTTATAGCACCTAGTGTCTTCTCAGGTATTTTCTTAGAAGGGGACAGCACCACTGGGGTGTTTCCTGTGTTGAGAGGCGACACCACCACTATGAAACATGGGCGAGGTGTTCCAAGTTTTTAGATCCTGGGCAAGGGACACAAAGATGTGGGACAGTGGGAGCTCATATCCATCCAAAGAGAGACTGCTGAAGGTCCTATGTGTCTTGGTGTGACACCAACATACATGAATACGAGGAGTAACTTAAACAGCGAATGTTTGAATTTTTAAAAAGCATTACAATAAAAGGCACATTCCCATCAATCTCCCTCAAGACACTCCTGCCCTTCCTCTGAACACACTTATCACATCGTTCTTCCACTTTCCGCAGCAGCTCTGGACCTCTTCTTCTGAGAGTGTCCTTAATAGTAGTAATTATTAATGCTGAGTGCCACCCAATGCAGAAACACCTCTGCGTGTCCTCGTCTGCCTCACCTGCTCTCCTCCCACTCTCACTGGATCTGCACCGTGCACCTCTCTGGCTCTTCCACATCAAAATGACCATGAAAGCTAAAAGTTTTGAACCAATTCAAGACATCGAGGCAGCCTTGACACTGCAACTAAAGACACTCACAGAAGAGGACTTCCAGAGCTGCTTCAGAAAGCGAAAGAACAACGGGATAAGTGTATTTGAATTAAGAGAGAACCCTTTAAGGGGGATTAATGGCCATGTGTCTTTTACTGCAACACATTTTTTAAAAGCTAAACATTCACCATATTTTTAGATCACACCTCCCATGTCTCCTGGATTTTTAGCATCTTCCGAAGCCCAACACTGAGGAGTTCTTCAACTCCTCTCTTTCACATCACATTTTACCTAACTCACTCACACCATCAGCTGCACTCCTAAGGGTGTCTTGAGTCCCCTCACTGCATACTTCCCACCACAACAGCCTTCTTGAGCCCTGTCACCCTCTGCTGAGACTCCTACTTGGGAGTTTCTAAGCAGCTCCTCTCTTGGGCACCTCACACAGACATCAGAAGGACGCTCCCAGAGTGTGCTGCAGATGGCGCACCCAGCCAGCTCCTTCCGTCGGCTCACACCTTCCCTCCGATCCACAGCCCACAGCCCCACTGTCGCGTGGTTCCCACGGTGCACAGTGCCCTCCCTTCATTCAGGACTCTGGCTGGTGACGTTGGAAGGACCACCCCGTGCCCAGACCCTGCATAGCCCCAGCCCTCCCTTTCTCTTCATCCCCACTTACCCTTGCAGTCCCCTCCATGGGATGGGCTGTGCCAGGCTCTCTGCTCCATCCCCGGCACGTTCACTCTCTGATATACTTGGAGAACAAAAGGACAGGTTTTTCCCACTGCCAGGCGCCAGCTGGTTCTTCCCGCTCGTCCGCAGCCATTGTGGTTCCCATCTATTTCTCAAGCCTTGTCCTTCAGCCTGTGAAGGGCTGATGAAGTCCGAAGGGCCCCATGATAAACGCTTTTCTTACTTAAACTTACAAAGTCTGCTTCTGCCCCTTGCTCCCACTTTGGCTCTTCTGCACGGCTAGACACAGAGCCCCGGGCCTTGCACCGCCAGGCAAGCACTGCACCCCAAGCCCATCCCCAGGACCCCACAGAAACACCTCCTCTTCCAGGTGCTCCTCTGCTGCTAGTCCCCCCACCCCCGAGGGGCTGTGAGGAGGAGGAGGTGGGACTTCCCACGTTCATCCCTGTCCTCTACAGCTCTCCCACCACCTCGCCTGGCCCAGGTAGATCCCTTCTCACCTGGACCCTCCAGGAGCCTCCTACTCATGTCTTCCGTAATCCCACCATCCCAGGCCGCTGGCCACGCGGCAGCCCGACAGATGCTTCTGTAGTGCCAGCCCATCGCAGCGGCCACAGTAGCTCTCCGAGCTCTGAGCCCGGAGAAGGCTCTGCCTGGGCCTCGCGGCCATCATGGCATCACCCAGCACACACACCCACCTGTCACCCGCTCTCCTACTCTTGACTCCGCCTGGCTCTCAGACCCCTATTCTGCCTGCACATATTCTGATCAGATGAGTGGAGCAGACATGGCTTATCCTGGGCCTGCTGGGGACAGTCCCCACGGAACGGCTCTGTTCCTGTACGCCTGGTTGCAGGTCTTCAGTGACTGAGGCTCAGAGTTCAGCCCTGGGGTGCTGGCTGGAAGTACTGAGAAAGGGGTGTCAGTGCAGCTGGTGGTAAGTGCCCAGTCGCCCCCTCCGTGGTGACAAACCCTTGGTGACTTGCTCCCCCGTCTCTCTCTCCGACTTCCTGTCTGCCTGCACCTTCCTGATGAACTCCTTGCATCCAAATCTTGTCTCAGACAGCTTTTGGGGTGAACCAGGCAAAGACAGTCCGACTTCCCTGCTACATGCTCGGTAGCATCAGGCCCTCCTCCTTCATAACTTGAGACAATTCGAGATGGAATACTTTGCAACTGTTCTATTAATGTCTCTCTCTCCAGTAGCTTCCGAATCCCCCAGCAGCAGTTTTGCTCCAGGCCCCCCAGTACCTTGCCTGTCACCGAGTAAACACTCAACAGCTGCTTGAATGAAAAGATGTATAGCAGGGTACAGTGGGGTGGACCTATAATCCCAGCTGCTCAGGAGGCTGAGGCGGGAGGATTGCTTGAGGAGAGGTGTTCAAGGCAAACCTGGGCAGCATAGAGCGACCCTGTCTCAGATAGATAGATAGATAGATAGATAGATAGATAGATAGATAGATAGATAGATAGATGATAAATAGACAGATGGATGAATACGACTTGGGCTTAGGTTGAATGTGGTTTCATTCACTTTACTCCTGTGTGACCTGGGACAAGGAACAGCACACATGAATTCTTTAAGTGCGAACTGCGTCTGTGTAAAATGGAGCTAAGAATGCTCAGTAGCTGGCAACTATGACCACCCTGCACTGCAGGCTCCCCGAGGAGCAAGCGAGCAGTGCCCAGAGGCTGCAGAGTCAGGACCCAGGCGGCAGGAGGGCAGAGCTGTTCTACAGACGCCAACACCACCTCAGGCCCAGCTTCCTCGGCGGGATGTGACATTGGCTTGTGCTTGGACACACGGGGACACCTCTGTCATCAAGGGACCTCGCACCGGGAGCGTGCCCTTTTGAAGGAGGTCCAGAGTCTCCATCCCAGGACACAGGGCAGGACTCACCCCAGACAGAAGCTGGGAAGCCCGCACCGTTTCCTGCTCAGTCCTCAGGGTGCTCTTCCATGTGGGGTGCTCCTCATAGCCTCTTCCTCGGCACAGGGCGCGTTTCGTGGCCGGAAATCAGCGGCTTAGAACTTATCCGGAGAACATCCTCAAGCCTTATCATCTGAGAAGGGACCGCGAGTCCTTGATGTTTGGTAATTTGCCAGTTTGCTGAGGCACTGGCTTAGATTGCATCAGATTGGCGTGAGGCACAAATTGTCACGCAGCTTGTGACCAGACCTGATCACCAGCCTGACAGCCGCCCTCGGGGGGACCTGCAATGTTTTATTTACTGTTACTGGTGTGGTGACTGTCAGTGAGGGTCCACAGGGATCTTTAGTTCAGCTAGTTCAGTAAGACTTCATTGCTTTTTTATATTTATCGCATTGTCGCACATGTACCATTATCTTATAATAGTATATGCATACACTTATGTTTACTTGTATATGTTATATTGCTACAGTATTTTTTTATTAGCTATCCATTTATATTATGTTATATTGTATCGCCAGGGCACTCTGCTACAGCAGGCCAGTGAGGGTTTCTAAGACCTTCAGGTGCAATCCTTATAGACAGCAAGATTTTACTCTAGCATTTGAAATCATCTAGCCTGACTCAAGTAGGGAAGAATTTGAGTCCCTGCATAACCAGACACCATTCCAGTTACCCCTTCCCTGCCACTTTGACTGGTAAGTGAGCCTCATGGCAGAAATGTCATGAAGCTGTTGGGGATTTAGCTTAGTGGCAGAGTGCTTGCCTAGAAGTGCAAGGCCCTCAGTTCGATCCCCAGCAAAAAAATATTCGCCAACAGAAATATTCGCCATTAAAGTTTTTTCTCCCTCCTATTTCTGATCCATGGTGTTATGCAACCAGCGTAAAGTAGACCTTGGTTGTTGTTGCTTATCCAGCAACCCTGACTTCTTTTAATAAAGAGAACCGTGATTTTTCCTTAAGGGACTCAAGTCTGTAAATTTTCTTAGGCCTGGCCAGTGAAGGGAAAAAAACATACAAAACAAGAAACAAACAAACAAAAAACAGGTAGGGGTAGAGTCGGTGAGACAGCCAACTTCAGATTAAAGCTCACACAGCTGAGACAAAGACAAAGCAAGGCACAGATAACGTTAATCTCCTGGATCAACCTGTACCTGAAGCTGCAGTTTTCCCCTGTCAATTTTATAAGCTAATTAAATCTGTTTTTTTGGTTTTTTGCTCTTTGTTTTTTTTTTTTTTCTTAAAACAGAAAGAGTCTTAACAAGCCTGGGTTTAAATAAAGTGCTCCATGTGAATTTGGGGATTTAAGTAGATAACAACCAGGAGTCCTAAAAGTAGCTGCCATCCATTTGTACTTATGTCTACATGTGTGATCAGCCTTATGTCACTGTCTTCAACAGCTACCCAACGACACAAGGATAATGGCAAGTTGTTCGCACTGAAGAGTAGCGTCTAACTTCCCTGCCCTGAAGCCCTGTCGGTTTACTACATAAGACAGTTCTTTCCTCCCAGGCTGTCTCTAACCAGAGGTGAAAGAGACACTCTTTGAAGTCAGACACTTCCTGGCCCTGCCACATCCTAGCCGTGGGATGTCAGGTAACTGACTTAACTTGATTCTGAATTTTCTGTACGTGCAATAATTTAATCTACATCGTGGATTCCCACAAGGATTCCGATGCACATACACAGGGCTTTAAATAGCTGGCAGCATGTAGATGACACTTAAAAAAGAGGTGGTTGGTTACCCTCCTAGCAAGAAGTAGAGTCCTTTCAAAGTGCAGGCGCCACCTGATTTCATTCTAGCCTCCTGGCAGCCCTGACAGGGGTGCCCTATGGTACCTAGGGAGGGTGAACCCAGTGAGGGGCCTCCACAGTGAAGAAACCCTCTAACCAACGGGCACAGAGTTTAAGAAGAGTGGCCTGGGCCATGCAGACCCGTCCCCCGAGTCCATGCTCCATCCCTGCACGCCACTGCTCACACCCAACAGGGGCCATCCCAAGGACGGTGGCATCGATGACCTTTGGGCTCCACCTTCCTAGAGGCATAAATAGCAAAATCCAGGCAACTGAAGGGAACCCAATCAAGATTTGGGGGCTGCTTATGGGGGAAGAGGCTCAGGATGAGGCACTCCCGTTGGCCAGAATGGCAGCAGGGGACAGGGCCGTGGCCACCCTGCCATACTCCCAAACCCAGTGCAGAAGCTTACAAGCTCCTGGGGTGGGCACTAGGCTCAGAGTTGCAGGGGAGTCTCGAGGGGGCGCTTGAATATGGAAGCAGTGGGATGGGATCTCCTGGAGGCTGTTTCCCGGGAACCAGCAAGGAGAGCGAGTCAGGAGTCCAGGAACTTAGATCCACCAGTGCCAGGAGGCACGGGCACTGGGAGGGCGGGCGACCTGTCCCGGGCAGGGAATGGGGTCTGTGAAGAAGGTCTGGGCTCTACTCGGCCCTAGAGCACCCACTGCCTGGTTCCAGTGGAGTCATTGTGACTCACAAACCCACGACTGGAGAGTAGTGGTCTACCCGCCATCCTCGCTGTAACTTCCCCACAGCAATGGCCCCTATAAACTAAGTAAATTCTTGGAAACCTGGAAACCCCCCAACACTGATAGGAGCAGCTTTTTCTTTAAAAAAAAATTATTTCTTGCAAAAGAGAGAAACTACGTTTCTTAGATTTAATTTTGTTCACACGAGCTCTCTTTTTTGGAAAGAAAAACAGGCACCGTTTAAAAAGGTACGCAGGAAACTATCGCTCCTGCAACTCTTTCCAAAGTTGTCTATAATTGTGTGGCTTGAAAAATGGGTTTCTTTCCAGACGAAGACATTGGAGGGAGGGCTCCTGGGTGCAAATCACCGGTCCCCCCACTTCTTCTGGAGGCAGGTGGAACAATGCGAAAGGGCGCGTGGGACGCGCAGGAAAACAAAAGGGCTGCCTGCAACCTGCCTAAAATAGAAAATAAAAGCCAGCAACAGCTTCCGCCTGGCAGGCCCCTCTTCGGAGCCCTCGGTGTCGAAACAAGCACCCGGCAGGACGCTACCCCTGAGCCACTTCGGGGATGTGCAAGCCCGGAGAGGAGGCGGTTAGAGCGGAAGCTGAGGTCCCCTGGCTCCCGTCCCACGTCCCGGGCAGTTCCCCGCCACACTCGCCACCTCGCGGTGGCTGGGGCTTTTGCTTTGTTGTGCTGACGATTTCCAATGTTATTCTGATTGTTTTTTAAAAGGCCTTTGGAGAATGATACATATTCCATGAGCTTTATTGGTTAGAATCCTGGGAGAGGCAGAGCGCTCGGAATCGTGGAACCAGCCTTGCCTTTGGGGAAGGAGCCGGGTTCGAATCCCAGCTTTGCCACTTACTGTCCGGGTGGCTGCAGTCTTTCTGAGCCCCGGATTAAACGGCGATCGTTCGTGTCTTGCTGGAGCGCTGTGAGGATCCGCGGTGAGGCGGCCCGGCAGCAGCCCGCGCGGGCTGGTGCGTAGAAACCCCGAGTCCCTGCGGCAGGAGCAGGTGGCCGCGCCACCGGGACCCCCCGGGGGGCTGCGAGGCCAGGGCGCAGGAGGAGCGCAGAGGGGCGTGAGCCCGCGAAGGAGAGGGGAGCAGAGCCGCCTCGGACCTGGCCGGTAAACTGAGGACCGAGGGTCCCCAAGGCGGGGCCGGTCCCGCCCCCCACCGCGCACTCCCCGACGTCCCGTGAAAGCCACCCGGCAGCGTCCCACTCCGCGGCCCCGCCGAGTTTCCAGCGGGAAGCCAGCGCGCCCCGTGCGAGGCTCCGTTTTCCTCTCCCGGCCCCCGGCTCTGCCGCCCCCGCTCCGCCGCCCTTCCGCCCGCGCCGGCACAAAGGACGCCCCCTTCCCCCATCCCTCCGAGGTGCCGGGACCTGCGCGTTGTTTACGGCGCCGGCCTCTCCCGGCCTGGCCCCGCGGCGCCACCTACCGGCGGGAGACCGAGCTGCTCCCGCGGGCGCGGCAGGCACTGCGGGCGGATGACCCAACGCCGCAGGCATCTGAGGATAACCTTTCCCCTTTCTTTCCAAGACCAAATAAGGGGGCTCTTCCCTCTGCGTGCTGGGCCTGTGGCGGTTAGGCCAAGGGGCGTGGAAAGGAGGATCCGGGAACGAGGCTGGCGGTCTGCAAAACAACCCACCACATTGTTCCGCGGCGCCCGGCCTCCTCCCAGCTCCGCCGCGCGGCCGGTGCCCGGGGCGCTGCCCGCACCGCAGGCGCGCGGGGCTCGGGTCGGCCACCCCGGCCCATGTGCGCCCCGAAGCAGCGAAGGGGCGCCCCGCCCCTCGAGTGCTGGCCGCTGGCTGCAGCCCTCCAGGCCCGCTGGGACCACGATCTGGGCAGGGACGGGGCAAGCCCGAGGGGTGGCGGCCCGGCTGCCAGACCTCCGCAGCCTGGCACCCCCCGAGGGGGGTAGTCACTGGTTGACTGGTTGACGGTATTTGGTAACCACAGAAACCGAGATTTGACCTATATTTTTGAACATGGCCTCGTCTCCTGCTCTCCTTCTAGAAATCAAAGGAGCAGAGTCTGGCTTGCTCTTCATGTTCCTCTTGCTTTCTGTTCCAAAATGCCACCCAGAAGTTTGGGCAAGCCAGAAAACCTCGCCGGCCGGCTTGCAGAGGACTTGTGGGGGTCCTGGTGGCTCAAGGTCGGAGGCAGTGACCGTCCCTACACAGTGCCTCCTAGGAACCACCGCGTCCTCCGCCCAACAACGGTTGGTACATTTCTGGAGGGCAACTGGGTGGCATCCATCGGGATTTTTAAAAATGTAAACTGGGCAGAATGGGACACACCTGTAATCCCAGCTCTCTGGGTGGCCAAGGCAGGAAGATTGCAAGTTTAACCCCAGCCCGGGCAACTGGATGACTTAGCAAGACCCTGCTTCAAAATAAAACAAATAAATGAGTAAAAAAGGGACGTAGCTCACTCCGAAGACCCTCAGTTCTCCAGTACTGGGGAGGGGGAAGCGTGTTGTTGGACTATTTCATTCCACGTGTCGTTGTTTTACCTAAGTATTTCAGGTACTGTGAAGAGTGCTCCGACAGACATCGCGTATCTGGAACACGGTCACAGTCCTGCCTGTGACAGGAAGTAGCCCGAACTGAGCATTGACTGTGGCGCTAGACGCCACATCCCTGTCTGCGGGGATCGTTATAGAGACAGAGGCTGTATTCGAAGAGGATAGGTTTCCAGCCATCATCACCCAGCCGGGAGAGGAGGAGGGTGGGGATTTATGCTCAGGCTGTGCCCTTCGCCACAACACTAAATGTTTATCGATGAGGATTTGATTAGAGTACATCTGTATAATGGAATATCCTCCAGCCACTTAAATGGTGATGTAGATTGGGAATAATTGGCAGGGGAGAACGTCCGTGACATACTGTTGAGTGAAAGCAGCCGGTTACACAGAACAGCACCCCCGGGGGGGGGGGGGCGATGGCAGTGCCACCTGGTGGACCCTTGTGGCTAACTGTGCAGGGGCGTTTTCTGCATTGCTGGACTCCGTTTTGTTAACCACTGTCAAGGCTGTGTGCAAGTCTCACTTTCTTTCCCAGTCCCCAAAGTTGGACCCCACCGCTCCCCGTGCTCCTGAGGAGTGGAATCGTGTGTGCGATGGTCAGCCCACATCATGGGCACATGCGTATCGTTCCAGCTACATGTGACGTCCAGAAAGGAGATACAGGTTATTTCACTGGCTTTGAAAGCTTCTTGTGTATCCGTTGCAGAACTCCAATATTTATGTATAGACTGGCACAGCTCGATGATGATAGAAGGATCCATGGAAGAATTAACTGCATAATTAGTTGTTTGATGCCTGCCTTCTGTTAGCTGGCTAGATGGTAAATTCCTTGAGGACAGAGATTGCCTGTCTTCTTCAGCTCCGATCCTAACAGTAGGGCAGCATCTGGCACACAGTAGGTGGCCCATAAATGTTTGAATGAGCTGAGGCTGCTCTGTCTCTGTGCTCCTCTTCCTCATAAGCAACCAAAATGAGTTTCCTCTGACTAGCAAATGATGAATCATTGGTATTGGGCAGGCCGCTTTGTAGAAATCGGCTCTGGGTAACAGCAGGAAAGGACAGCTCTCGAAGGCGTTGGGAGGGCAGGAGAGGAGGGCTTGGAAACTGGGCAGGAAGGAGAAGAAATCAAAGAGGAAGAAGACCTGGGCAAAGTGATGCCAAGAAAGAGCAGCCAGTTCCTACATCACCCTTAGTAGATGCTCCTGAGAACAGAAAAATCGGTGCCAGGTGGCCGGTGAAGCAGGCTGCAGTGTGCCTCTGTGCATGTCTCGATAGCTCAGAATCCCACATCAGGGAAATTACAGAACAAGGAAAGGGGTGGCATGCCAGGCTGTCCGCTCCAAAGGGGAAAAATGATCATGTCCGCATCGCAGAGCTATCCAGGGCACTGTGGCAGGGGCACTGACCAGCCCACAGGTTGATGCACTGTCCTGCTACTTGCTACCAGGAGCTTTCAGAGATAATATTCACAGGGAGGTAAACAATGGACTCCAGCAGGGTGGGCGGACCAGTGAGGAGACATTTGGAGACAGAGTTGGCAGATGGGGAAGATGTTCAGGTCTGTGCCCTTTAGATTTCAGAATATTCCTGCTGTGCTTGTATGAACAGCCCTCCAAGAACAAAGAGCCAGCCTGAAGTATCTAACAAAATTGTCACGGAGCAGCGAAATTCTCTAGGAAGGACTTACCTCTTTCACCAAGTCTCAAGACCAAGGGCATGAATAACTACAGTGATGGTTACTATGGTATACAGAGAGCTTCCTACATGTGCCAGGCACTGTGCTAAACTTAGTTCTTGTCTTAGTTACTGTCTCGTCACTGACAGACAACACCCGATACCCACTACTGTAAGAAGAAAAGGTTTATTTTTGCAGACGTTTCAGTCCATAGTTGGCTGGTCCCAAGGCAGGGTGGCACAGCAGAGGACAAATGCTGAATGCGTGGCAGTGGGAAGCAGAAAGAGAGAGATCAAAGGAGGAGGAAGAGAGGTCCATGCTTCCAGGCCACGCCCTCAGTGACCCACCTCCTCTGACCAGGAACCAGGCTTCACCTCCCAACATCGCATTTAGTCACACTGTAGACTCATCGGTGGACTAATCCACACTGATGGATATCATACCTCCATGATCCCATCACCTTCCAAAAGCTCCACCTGTGAATGCATGAGGCTGGGACGACATCTAGATTTCAACCCTAACAGTCCTTTACACGGGTAGTTTTTCTAATGATAGATCACTAGTAGACATCACACTGGGGTTTGAACCATTCAATTTGATGTCAAAGCCCTCGTTGTTGACCGTGAAGCCACCCTGACTTGACCACGTTCACCTGTTTGTGACTGTGTTTGAATGAACCATGAGGGATGCCCACAGTTTGAAAATGGACACCACGGGGCTCAAAGGCAGACATTAAAGACATCGTGGTCAGACTAACCTAAACTGGTATCTAGGGTCCACCCCGTGCTGGTCAGTCTCCACATCAAACTGACAGGGTTAAGAGACACCTGGATTGGTGGCTGGATTGCGGGGGCCGTGTGCTCAGGAGTACACTGGTGTCCCTATCTGTCAGGAGGTGGGGCTCAGAGGGAGAAGGCGGGTCACTGAGGGTGTTTCTCTTACTGGAGGTTATATCGCTCTCCCCTGTGCTCTGCTTCCTGGCTGCCTCGGAATAAGTAGCTGTGCTCCACCACGCCCTTCCTGCCTTGGAGCCAGCTAAGCATGGGCTGAAAGCGCGAGCTGAATGAATCCTCTCCTCCTCTAAACTGGTGTCAGGCATTTTGTCTTGGTGACAAGGAAGCTGATGAATACTTCCCCTTGCTGGTGATGGCTGATACTGTGTAAGAGGCCTGTAATAGAGGCTGCGAGAGACTATCTGTGCAAAAGCACATGACATTAGCATGTCACAGACCTGTCAAATGTCATTATGCATTTTAGGGGATGGTTTATGTGAGGTGAATTTAGTAGGGACATTTGTTTATCTTTGTTTTTTAAATAATCTCTCGGCTATCACTTAGAGATAGTCCCTTTTGGAGTGAAGACATCAAAATGTGGGCAACTGGCTTGTGGAGTGACAGTTCTCATGGGACGGGACTCTTGTCTCCCATTTTCCCTTGAAGTGACCCCCAAGAGCGTCCTTCCCTGGTTCTCGACAAAGTCTCAGGTCAGGCTCACAGCTTTTCTGGTCATACTTAGGGACATAGGACAGCTGGGTGGCAGCAGAGACAGCCTTCATTCCAGAAAGGGAGCCGCAGTTCCAGGTGGTGCCGGCATCTCCATCGTCTCTCTCTCCACTGTGGAGCCTACCGCTGCCCGGGAGTGAGGGCGGAGGAGCGCTCATGCCCTCCCTTTCTACTCCTCCTCCACCTCCTGAAGATGACAAATTTGGACACTTCTGCACTCAATGAAATTCACAACATTCAAGACCCACCTAAGCAATGACCCATCCGCCTTTGTCACTGGAATGGGAAGTGGGTGGGGGAACAGAGAGGGGCCGGTATAGTTCTTCCTAACTTGGCCAGCCCTGTCACAAGAGCCTTCTTGCTCCCAGGGCCTGGCAAGGGCTTTCATGGGATCTGTAGTGGCCCCCACTGGAAATGTTTGACTGCATATGGTATGAGAAAAGCAGTACTTTTCCCAAGCAGTCAAGCCCCTAGGTTGGTAGCCCTCTCTCCGCAGACCTTCTGTTGGCGTGCTATTCCCTAGTCCATGGGGAAGGGTCGCACATCTGTCCCAACAAATCATGGGAGTATATGCCAACCGAATGAGAAGTCCCTCAACTAGTCAGCTCTTTCCTGGTTCTCAGGATTTCCTCAGCAGAGTCAGACACTAGTCCATCGGGTCCCCTCAACAACAAGGACAGATGTCAAAGACTCCATGTGGT
Organism: Hystrix cristata; assembly: GCA_004026905.1. Lineage (NCBI taxonomy): Eukaryota > Metazoa > Chordata > Mammalia > Rodentia > Hystricidae > Hystrix > Hystrix cristata. The sequence continues at coordinate 129,302 of PVJO010000833.1, forward strand.
TCCATTGAAGCCCCTTTCCTCAAGGGAAGGATGGAGGCAGCTACCCTCCTTATCTCTTGAGTATGTTAAATACACAAGATTTTCAATCATTGTGATAAATACTCTAGATACACAAATTAAAAGGAAGATTTATTTTGGCTCAGAGTCTCAGTTCATACTTAGTTGGCTTACTACCTTTGAGTCTTTGGGGAGGACCTCATGGCAGGGAGTGTGTGGTAAAGCAAAGCTGACCACTCCATGGCAGCTGGAAAGCAAAGAGAAAGAGAGGAAGGGGCCATGGTCACAATATCTCCTTCAAGGCCATGCCCCCAATAACTTAACTTCCTTCCACTAGGCCCCACCTCTTAAAAGTTCCACCACCTCCCAATAGTGCCATGAGCTGCCCACCAAGCCTTCAACATGTGAGCCTTGGGAGATATTCAAGTTCCAATTTATAGATGGGTCCCGTTCGTTCTCTCTGCTCAGCTTCCCCGGAGAGATGCCAGTCACAAATCCGGAACGTCCAATCACCAATTTTTCTATCCCCTCAAGCGGGTCCAGGTCTCAAGAGTCACCTGGCTGGTTTCATGACCCCCCACTTTGAAATGCAGCCTATTCACACCTCAGTGCCTCAGTGGAGTGCTCAAATTTAGCACCCTGCGTGAATTTTCAACCAAGCGATGCTGACAGAGGTCTTGGCCTGGTGATAATTTGCTAAATCATATACTTAGGATTGAAGCATTTTTCTTCTATAGGAGCTCATCAAAAAAGAACTGACAACAGGTAGTATCTGCTTAAACACGACACATACACTACCACATGAGGTGGAGAAGGCAATGGTAGAAAGGGCGACTGGCTGGCTCATTGGCAAAAAGTGCAAGAACTCTCAACTCCCATTTTAATCATGATCTGGGATCTTATGAGATGGTCTTACATGGTGGTGGGTGGGGTGTGATATGAACCTGGAAGTTCGAGCCCTTCAGCTGGTTCCAAGGAAGCTCCTTCCTCTTGACATTGGCTGGTGGGAAGACTGAGCTTCCCTGACCCTCCATCTCTGCTTCAGTGTCTCAGTATCCTTGAGAGGAAGGTCAGTCACCAACCCTTAGCCTCCCTTCTCTCAAGGTGCTCTGTGGTCTGTATCCACCTGTTTGCTGTGATAATAAACTACCCCCAAATCTCAGTAAGTTGAAACACAGATTGATTTTGGGTGAGTCTGGAGGCTCTTCCCCGTATCTCCCTCACTCCAGGATAAGCCAGCAGAGGAGCCGTTAGCATGCTGCCAGTTACAGGAGAGAAAGGGCTTAACAGATAACTACTAGCTCTTTATTAAAGCTTCCACCAGGAAATGACACACACCATTTCCACTTATATTGTATTAGCCAAAACAGATCACATGACTTACTCCACGCCACAGGACAAATCACTTTGCTAAGTCCAGTCCCATCACTTGCCCAGGAAAAGAACAGGAACTGTTTCACGAGCCGCATAAGGACCATCCCGGGATGGCTCTCTGAGGGGACCACTGTCTGGGAAGGCAGGCGTGGGACGGGGGCTAGAACTAGGTTAGGTATTCTGAGCTGTGCATACTGGAGACCTGGAAGAAAGTTACGCCTGTAAGATGGTGCTGGCAGAGGGCGGGCGAGTAGCCGAGAAGGGAGGTTTAAGAGAATGGCTTGGGGAAGTGGATAGGGACAGGAGCCAGGATCCAAGAAGATTAAGGGGTGAGTGAGAAAGTTCTTGCCGTCACCCCCTCGACTCCTCTGGACTCCCAACAATCGGACTTTCTTTATGGGGTAATGGATCCAGCTGGGCCCCTCCAGGCTTGCTTCCCTTCACTGAGAACTTGACGCACTTCCAGCCACCAGGAAGAGCACTGATTTTCCTACTCTGCTTTCTAATTCCCTCTGCGCCTTCCTGACCTGCTCTGCACCCCAGTGGGACCCCTCCCCTCTTTCCCTTCCAAAGAGGTCTTAATGCCTCTCTCTACTACCTGTATGAGTCCCATTACTTTAAAATAAATAAATAAATAAATAAACAAAGACACACACACACACACACACACACACACACACACATTTCCGAAGACTCAGAAGCAGACAGCCTGGCACAGAAGAACCTCCCATATGCATCCCGGAAGCCCCATTCTGCCATTGCTCTCTTCTAACAGGATCGTCATTCAGAACTCTGCACACACACGGTCACTTCCAGTCAGCACAATAAGCCTTGTTTGTCTCATTTTATAAATGAGGAAATAGGGGCTGGGGATTTAGCTCAGTGATTAGAGTGCTTGCCTTGCAAGCACAAGGGCCTGAGTTCGATCCCCGGCACCACAAAAAAAAAATAAAATAAATAAATAAATAAAAATAAATAAATAAATGAGGAAATGGCAACTTAGAGAAGTGACTTGGCCGAGGACTCACAACCCGTGAAGGCAGAGCGGATGGCCTCTCAGTCCTTGTAGCGTGGCCGGAGAGTGTGGCAGCCACAGAGTTGAGTGGCGGTTGGCTGGGCACATCGATCTTAACACTGGGCCAGTCCCTGTTTGAATGATGTTCTCCTGCCAGCCTGCTTTGCTATAGCCAGGAGCGAGAAGAGGAAACAAACCCCGAGGAATCAGAAAGAGCCTTACCTCCAGGAGGCATCACTATGAAATGGAGTGGCATGGTTGCTGGACATCCCTTCTGCCCTTCATTCCAACGTTCAGCATCTACTTGGTCCTAGCTCTGGGGACACAAGGATGAGTGTGCTGGCCCTGGACCCTGCCCCTGTCTTATCAGCCAATTGACTGGATAGTCTCAAATGCCATAATCAGAGCCTCGGGTCGCTCACCTGTGAAGACAGGGCTAAGTGGCCACTGAACCATACACTTTAAAGAGGTTAATGGTTAATTTCATCTTATACAGATTTTATCTTTTTTTTCTCAGTACTGAGTGTTGAACCCAGGACTTTGTGCTCAGCTACATTCTCTGCCCTTTTATAGTTTTTGTTTTGAGATAGAGTTTTGCTAAGTTGCCCAGGCCAGCCTCAGACCTGAGAGCCTCCCGCCTCAGCCTCCGAGTAGCTGGGATTGCAGGCATGTGCCACCAATCTCAGCTTCACTTATTTTTTAAAGTAAGCACAGTGAAAGCCCCTTCACAGCAGGACTAAGTGAGCTTGTGCCCAGATAGGACAGGGACACACTGGCCTCTTCCATGTCCGGGGCAGAAGGGCTAGTCTAGATACTGACCACCCCAGGTGTCAGAGGGGTCAGCCTGTGACGAAGGACATCTGATTGGCCAAAAGCGGGTTGATCAGCATGCCCTGTGCAGGTCTTGGCACTGCTGCTTTCACAGACAGATGCTTGTGTGGCTCTGGGCAGCAGGCGCCCCTGACCTAATGCAGGAGGTTGTCCAGAGTTGGTGGCCTCTCGGCCCTGCTGGCTGGGGCCTGTCTGTGTACCGCTGGTCGCCAAGGCTAACAAGCAGATCCCACCCCAACCCTGCTGCGTGTCTCCCACCCTGAGTTCCCTCAGTCTGCAAGTTCAGGGTCAAGGATATTTGGAGAGGAATGGAGAGTTCTAGGTAACCAGAGCCTCCTCTTGGGCTGGAAGCTGTATCTTTTGCCCTGGTGATGCCTGAAATGATTTGCTCCTCCACTATTGGTGATAAGCCTTTCCTGAAAGACTTGGCGTGTCCCAAGTGTTCCAGAAAGAAGAGTCAGTCCCAGGGGACCCCCTGGAAGGGCTGAGGCGAGAGCAAGAGCTTCGCCCACTGAGGCTGTGAATCCATCTGAGAAAAATTAATTTGTTCTGTGCCAGTTACAGGCATGTTACAAAGCTTCATCTTTTAAAGTGGCAGCAAGTGTCTTCCAATATTAATGAGCATAACTCCAGAAAAAGAAGTCTCTAGAAAAGGTTTTTCCTTCCAGGGCATTAGGCTGTCCGAGTTTCATTCCCCAGATAGGCTCTTTCTCTTCTGCCTCTTCAATGTTATTAAAAACCAATTTGGTCCCTACATCCGCATATGGCTCTGTGCTTAGACCACGCACAAGAAATCAGACAAGGATTGGAATAGGGGTCGGATTAGGGAGAAGAAAGTCCACTAGCTCCATCTGGAGAAAGCCACATGGAAAGATAAATAGCAGTGAGAAACTCTAACAGTCTTGTGAAGTATTAATGTAGCATTGTGTGAAGTATTTTAAATCCCATTCCTCAAAATAATTTTCCCCCTCCAGCTGCTACAGAAAATTGAGATATGCATGTCTGTGGTCCTGTGGCGTAGGGCTGTCTCTGGAGAGATCACCAGGATGAAGAAATGCTAATGAACTCTGTGCCACAGGGTGCTCTGTTTTTGTTTTTGGTTTTTTTTGTTTTGTTTTTTGGGTTTTTTTAGTACCAGGGATTGAACTCAGGGCCTTGTGCTTGCGAGATGAGCACTCCAACCACTGAGCTAAATCCCCAGCCCGCAGGACGCTCCGAATACGCTGATATTCCACCTACGTGGCAGATAAGGGCTGAATCACCAAAAAACTGTAAGTGATCCACCTGGTGTCAATTTAGAAGTCACTGTGATGGTTTTGAAGGATCCTGCTGTTCTGCACTGGCTAATATGAATTCAGTTTCCCCAGATTCAAGTTAACAGAACAGGGAGATAACTGGGTATGGTGGCTCGCACCCGTAGTCCCAGCACTCAGGGAGGCTGAGGCAAGAGGATTGAAAGTTAGAGCCCAGCCTGGACAATTAAGGAAGACTCTGCCTCAAAATAAAAAGGGCTGGAGATGTAGCTCAATGTGAAGGCCCAGGGTGCAATCCCAGGACCACAAAAAGAAAGGGGCAAAGGGAGTAGGCTCCATCCTGAGCCCTCTGGTCTTTGGCTCTTTTCCTCCCATTGAGTGATGGAGAAGGGGGAGGCTGGGAGGAACTCCAAAGAGATGTGACACTGGAGGAAGCTGCAGGACCAGCACGCAGGACTGCACACCTGCTGTTAGCTGGCCAGTGCTGGGGTTGGGGAGAAGGACTGATCCCACGTGCTCCAGGACGGCAGCCATTGCCCCGGCATTGCCTCGAAGGGGAAGGGAGGCTGCGGAGAAGTCAGTCAATAGCACTAGGTTACAGCTGGACAGAAGGAATAGTTTCAGTGTGCTGTCCCACATGAGGGTGACTACAGTTAATAAGGATGTATTGTGTATTTCAAAATTGCTACGAGAGGATTCTATGAATACACTCGCTGCAAATACATAAATAAATGTATAAGGTGATGGATGTGCTGATTACCCTGGTTTGACCAATGTACAATGTATATAGATATTGAAAGATCAAATTGTACTTTATAAACGTGTACAGTTATTGTATGTGAATTAAAACTAATTAAAGCCAAGTATGATGGCACATGCCTATAATTCCAGCACTCTAGGAAGCTCAGGCAGGAGAATTGGAAGTTTGAGCCCAACCTGGGCAACTTACCTACTTAGAGAGATTTCCCCCAAATAAAAATGAAAAGGGGCTGGCTGGGAATGTAACTCAGTGCGAAGGCCTTAGGTGCAATCCCCTGTACTGAAAAAAAATTTTTCTCTTTAAATCCTAAACTTGTGCTTTCCTCATAATGGCTCTGAGACAGGTGTGGAATGGATGTGAAAGCAGAGTGAGTTTTACACACACACACCTGGAAATCTGACCTGCCTGCATGTTTGCTGATGGCTCCAGCTGCCCCTTAGGACGAGACACAGGCCCCCCAGGACACCACATGGCCACAGCATGCCCACAGTGTGGAAGCTGAGTGCCGCCTGTCATCGTTCTCATTTCCACCATCATTTTCATTATACAAGAACCTGTTTTCTTTATATCCTGACCTCTACCAAACATGGGGAAAAAAAAATGAAAGCTAAGCACATTAATGTTGCTTGCTTTGCTGGCTCCTTGAAGAGATTAGAGCTTGCATCCCTTGATAGAATAGATTGTCTCTCCTGGAAGCAGATGCTAGGGAGGCTTCCTTGGGATAATATTTTTCCTAAGGAGAGATCCTGGCCACCTGCGGCATCCAACTGGTGTTTGTTTTTGAAGAAATATGAATAATAAAACTAATATTTATTGAGCACTTACTCTGTGCCTGACAATTTTCCAAGTTCTTTACATGAATTAACTTATGTAATTCTCACAAGAATTTGGAATGAATATAATTATTGCTGTTTTATTGAAGAAGAAACAGAGGTGTAAAAAAGCAAATAACTTATATGACATCTCCCCATTAGGAAGTGTCAGAGCCAGGATTTAAATGTGGGCCTTCAGGCCCGAGCAGTGTGCGTTAGCCTCTCTGCTCTCCTGCCTCTGTGTGGTTCTCTTGAAATAGTTTTCACGAGTTGATCAGTCAGCATGGGCTCCAGTGGTGGTGAAACTATGGCACCTGTGTTTTCTTTCAAAAAGAAAGATGTGAATGTATGAGTTGTTTTTTCTGACCTAGAACCTCAATATTCAGGCTGAATTGCAGTGTTGGCACTTTGCAATAAATAAGTGGGTTTCGGGTTGCAGTTTGGGCACCCGATCGCTAAAAGGTTTGCCATCACTGGTAGACCAGGCTATAGTACAACCCTCAAACCTCAGTGGCTTAAAACAAGGGCTTCTTCTTGCTTACACCACGATTACTGACAGTCAGCAGAGGTGCCGCTGTGGTCCTGGCCAGGGGGAGCCACCCATCTGAAACATTGTGGGTTGCCATGGCAGAGGAAAAGCAAACACAGAGACTGTCCATCGGCTCTGAGGTAATGGCTTCCCCTAGAAGGCAGCCCTTATCACTTCTGCTCAAATTTCATTGGTTCAGAAAAATCATATGACCACCCCCAACTCCAAGGGGTCTGGGGCTGCACAATTCTGAGAGAGGCTAGTGAATCAGCGCCATGAATTGAGATGGGGCTGTCTGCAAGAGGGAATTCATGAACCTCCAGGAACAAGCAGCATTGGTTAGGGGCTCACTGGAGGAGCGGTCTACATGGGACTAATTGCTTCAGGAAACTTGGGAGAGCTCCCTGTAGGAGACTTCGACATGGGAAGAGGCGTACTCCCCTTTCCCCACCTCCATACCTACCAGTTCCTGTTCATTTTCTCATCTGAACGAGAAGTTCAATCATTCTGGGAAGTCTTGCTCACACCTCTGTCTGAATTGGACCCTCCCGTACCCTGGAATATTCTTTTCAAGCACTTACTGAACATTATTCTTGTGGGTGTGGCTCCCGGTGACAGGCTGCATATTTAGCATGTGCGGGGCCCTGGGTTTAATCCCCCAGAGACAAAAGGTTGTTCTTGCGTGTTGATGTGTGTGATAATATGACTTGTGCTTGCCTCCCCGAAAGACTGGACACTTGACGAAGGCAGGCTCCATTTGCCTTGAATCTTCAGTGCCCGGAGCAGTGCCAGGCACACCACAATTTCTCCCAAATGCCAAGTGATAGAAAGGATGAGCCTTGCCTTATTAGGGGTGTCCTGCAATCTCTGATCCCCAAGCAAGTAGTGCAGGGACCTCACGGGCCCTGGCGGGACACTGGGAGAGAAGACAGGGAACACAGGAAGCCAGGGAAGTATCAGGTTACCCCAGCGGGCCATTTAAATGGTACCTCACCTGCATCCCTGAGAACTTTCCCAAATTACCCCACCCAGGGAGTGCGGGCGCCTGGGTCCTTGCACCCCAGCTCCAGGCGCAACAGGAGGACTGTTCTCAGAGGCTGCTGACTGGACGGCAGGGCTGCCTGCTGCACCTGAGGAAACCTCGGACGGAAGAGCAGGATATGGACGGTGCACAGGTGGCGTCGGCGTCACTAAGGAAGAATAAATTTACTCAGTTCTGTCTCTGGTGTCTGCCATGGCAGTGAGAAGGAAATCCTCCTCGAAGGTCCTCAGAGCCTGTCTTGCGTTTTCTGGCCTTCAGGAGTGGTCTGGGAAGTCCTTGCCAAAGACTCAGGCAAGTCTGGTGCAGGATTTATGTTTATGGCTTCACCATATCTTTACTGCCATTTCATTCCTTGTTAGTCATTTCATTTAGTAGACTTGCAAACATTTATGGAACCCCTTTGTTTTGCAGATGTGAGCTAGAGGTTTTGGTACAAAATCAGATAAAATACAATCTCTGCCCCAAACTACTTTACAAAGCAGTATTCCCCAGTATTTGGAGAGGTGCTAAATGCCAGACAAGATATTATGTTAAGCTAATTTGGAAATAGCCATCCTCCTGGTTGCTCACCACATAGTCATTTATGTACTTTTAACTGAGAAATTTCTAAAGAGCTTCATTCCGTTTTACTCTTGCAGCCAAACAACAGAGGACATCAACACGGCTCTGAGAAGGGCCGCAGAAAAGACATTGGCTTAGCTCTTTTATGCGGGACTTTCCAAACCATTTAAACTAAAAACCTTAAAAATATCCAGCTGCTTTTATTAGCAATCCAAGGACTAGAATTCTGTGGAACACACTTTGAGAAAGCTATTGGCTTTCCATGCAATCTGTGGAAGGGTCAACTAGAGCAAAAAGACTAAGGGAAAATTCTTCAGCCATTGGCCATCTCTTGCCTCTGGTATCGGACTTGGACTAGAACTTGCACTTTTCGTCTCCTCGTTCTTAGGTCTTTGGACTCCAGAGCTATACTGCTGGCTCTCTTGAGGGTCAGTCGCCAGCTGCAGATCTTATGACTTCTCAGTCTCCATAATGACACCAGCCGATTCCATATAACAAATCAGATATATGCATCCTACACTATCTATTTCTCTGGAGATCCTGATTACTGCAGATTTTGGAACTTCTTTTTGCAAGAATAGTCTACAGGGCCTCATAGACAACTTTGTGGATAAATAGCTACAAAGAAAATACCAAGCCCTTCATATTAATTCTCTGCCCTGGAACACAGCTGCCATCTCATTCCTCAGGGATTTGGAGTTCTATGTATTGTATATTCAGTAAAAATGATGATTTATAAATTTCAATGGAAGAGGGCCAAATAGTGGAAACACTCATATAGTGATCACACTTAGCTTTAAAGTTCATCTTATTGCAAAAAGTGTTGTTAAATCATGTTTCCTGATTTTGCACATAATCGTTATAAGTTAAACTCTTACAGGAAGAGCATATGGCTCCTTAATGAACCAACAGTGCATGACCAAGAAGAGTAGTGGCTGCTATTTATTTCGAGATCACAGGGAGAAAAATTAAGCCCAAAGGTACATGCTTTCTGGAAAAATCACACTCATGTGTGTTAGGGACTCTTCTTAATTTCGCAGTTTCTTCCCTTCCTATTTACTCCCACTATTCATCTGAATCTATAAATAATATTTAAATATCCTCCTGGGGCGTGGGGTGTAGCTCAGTGGCAGAGAGAACTTGTCTAGCATCACAAAGCCCTGGGTTCCATTCCCAGCATCGTATAGATAGATACAAATATAGATATCTCCATCCATCGTCCTAGCTCCTTACTACATAGTCATTTATGTACTTCTAATTGAGAGATTTCCAAAGAGCTTCGTTCAATTTTACCCTTGCAGCCAAACCACAGAGGGTGCAGCCTTTCCACAAAGGATGACTTTGTAATTCATACCCAAGAAGAGACACAGAACAAGAAGAAACCAAGCAGCAGCGCCTCTTAACTCGAGAGAAAACCAGGCTTAAAAGATGATGAGATATCCCCCCTCCCCCACGAACACTTAAGATGTCTGCTAACTATATGATTCAGGGTGAGGCCAAGCTTGGCTGAGGGTCTGGTCACACATCCGCCTTGTGGAATCTTTCCATGCTCCTTGCCTGCCTCCTTACTTTGCCCACCAAAAAAAAAAAAAAAAAGTTCCGCTAAAAACCTGTTAAAATGCTGGCGTGGGGACAACGCTCCATCTAGTGGCTATAAGGAGAATTGCAAAAATACCTTCGCAGTTCGTGTGCCAAACTATTCCAAAATTGGGCTTCGGACCCAATTATTTATGCCAATAGTTTTTGGACTTTGCTTCACATTAGAATTTCTCAAGGAGCTTGTAAAACTCTGGTGCCCAGGTTACACCCCATACCAATTAAATCTCCCAGAGACCAGCATTTTAAAAACTCCTTGGTGATTACCATGGGCTGCAGTGCTTGGGGGCCTGTGATCTTTGCAGCCAAAGCGGTGGACTAAAAGCAGAAAACTTCATGTAGTTACTACGCACCATACTGTAACAGTGGCTGCTCCTTTGCAAGTTGCTTGTAGCAAGGTTATATGCCCTTCCTTTGCCTAGCAGTCTAAATTCTAAAGAGAAGCCACACCTAATGTTAATGCTAAATAAATATTTTTTTAACTTACAGAACACAGAAAAAAGTGTGTGAATTGCTGTGAGGCTTAATTGTGGAAAAATAATATGTCTGTCGAAAGAACTACAGGCTAAACCGGCATTATGGCAATGCCTGTAATGCCAGCACTCTGCAAGCCTAAGGCAGGAGGATATTAAATTCTAGCCCAACCTGGGCAACTTAGTGAGATCCTGTCTCAAAGTAAAAATATAAAAAAGGGATCAGAATGAAGCTCAGTGTGAGGTCCTGGGTTCAATCCCAAGCACTAAAAACAACAAGAAACAAATGAAAAAACATTTACTGAGTTTAGCCCCAGGAGCTCCAGATTCATTGCAATGTTCTAGCAAGAGAAGAAGGAGAAAAAAAAAAATCACATTTTTTTTTTTTTGTGGTACCGAGGATCAAACTCAGGCCCTTGTGCTTGCAAGGCAAGCACTCTAATCACTGAGCTAAATCCCCAGCCCCCTAAAGATCACATTTTGAATGATGAAGACTGTGCCCTCCATATAGCCTTCCTGCCTGTTTTCCCCTGCTAATCCTTTCTGTCCCCAAAGAAGCTCTTTTTGTGTACTGGAGTTCCCCAAGACGGAGCTTTGAGGATGGTAAACTCTCCATCTTCTCAGAATCCCAACCCTCGAATAAACGCAATTTCCTTCCAAGCAATTCCCACCTCCTGAGTATTGGCTTTCAAGCAGCGAGCAGCCTGGATCTGGGTCTGGTAACAACATACGTCATAAGAAACAGTTTATGTACAGAAGTTTCTTTTTTTCCTTCATCTTCCTTAAAATCAGATTTTTTAGAATTGGGAACAATATGCAGAATACCAAGGGTTACAAACATGAACTTGGAGTGAGATTTCTTGGGGTCAAATCCCAGCTTTACCACACACCCATCATGTGAACTTTTGGTGCCACAGCTTCTGTCTGTAAGGCAGAACTGACGGGAGCAATGAACTTACTAGGATATCCTGATGTTTTCCTGACTAAGACCCTGTGAATCACTTAGAATGGACCTGACTGCATGACAAATACTATTTTCATGTGTTATTAGGAGTTCATAATAATACCTTTAAACTTGCTTTTTCAAATTAATGTTAAAGACATCTTATGTAGTCAATTCACTAGAACTTACCCCTTTCCAATAGCTGAAAAAATTCTCGGAACATACATCCTTTGAGATATAGCATCCACTAGTGGATTTTCTCTGCTAAAGGGTATATATGTTCAACAATTTAACCAAGGCAGCCATTCAGCTTCCTTCATCTAAAAAATAGTGATTTACCCTCCCGGCAGCGTTGTATAAAATGCTCCTTTTCTTTCATGAGCACTGGATGTTATTATCCAGCCTTTTCCCAAATAGGATCAGTAAGAAATGCTATCATGCTGATGTAAGTTGTAGTTCCCTATGTAGGTACTCTGGAGATCTTTCTTGTAGCAGAGTGAAAACTTTCTACTTTCTGAAGATTCAATATTGTGTATGTGAAATAAACTGACAGTAGGAAGATTAATAGGAGAAAAAAACCACTTCGAATATTGCATACACATGAGTGAGACTCCTACAAAATATGAGATTTGAAGGACCAGATAATTAAAGATTTTATTGCATCCTGAGCTACAGAAAGGAACAGAGGTTTATGGTGGAGATGACGACAGAAATGTATAAAGAATAACGGTAATCTCATTATATAGATTAAAAGTCTGTGAAGTAATACAGTGTCTTCTGAGCACCCCTCTTTCTGCTACACATAGCTGTATTAATGTCAATTTCCTGTAGAGATGTAGTACCCTTCTACAAAGGATAGCTTCTCAGAGGCACTCCTGCATCTGCAGTTTCTCAGAATAACCAGCTTGAATATGCCAAAGAGGTACGTTTTGTGGTGCTGTGTTCTGTCCCCAACAGTTTTAAGCATCTGTAGACCATGTTCATTTTCTCTTTTATGTGCTGCCCAGTCATTTCCTTTGCTCATGTTTTTAGTAAGTTGAGTCTTTTTTCTTTTTTATTATAAATTGCAAAAGCAAATATTTTTCGTAGTCTGTTTTGTGTTTTAACATTTTATAGTTTTTGTTTTTGATTCTGATTTTGTTTTGTTTTTGAGTCAGTGTCTCGCAATGTAGTTCAGGCTGGCCTTGAACTCCCTATGTAGCCCAGGCTGGCCTCGAACTCGAGGCGATCCTCCTGCCTCAGCCTCCCAAGTGCTGGAATTACAGGCATGTGCTGCTATGCACAGGCAACATTTTTTCATTAAACTCTCTTTTTTGCTTATAGAATTTGAATTTCCTGTGTTGCATAGGAACCTCCTCTCACACAATCTTGCAGTTATACACATCTTCTCCTACATTTATTCGATTAATTTTTGTACTTTTCACTTAGGGCTGGTTCCTTCACAATGATTTCATTAGTGGTTCTGTTATTTTTATGGATCAGTAACCAATTATGGTAATAGCATTAATTAAAAAAACCATCTTTTCCCCACTGAATTGAAATGTAATCTTTATCATGTAGTATATTTGAATATATATATACATATATACCATATATATGCATATATATATGCGCATATATATATTTGGGATTTTGAATTTGTGGTCTTCTAATCTGTAAGCTAATTTTATGAGCCAAAGCCATAATTTAAAAAAAATTAGTATATTAGAATTACATAAAGCTTAATATCTAGCAACACAGTCCTATCATCTCACTATTTTTTCACAATTAAAGATGTTGTCAGTTCTAAAACACTTTGGATTTCTTCAACACTAATGCTAAATACCTTTTTATGTAGCCCCAGAAAGCAACATTGATATCCTGATTGAAATTAACTTAAGGTACATATGTCTTTGAAAACCATTGATACTTATGATTATTAATTATTCTATCCAAATATACATTGTCCCTTGCTGTTAGTTCAAACGTTATATTATTCTCTGTAACGAAATGTTGTAGTTTTCCTCATACAGGTCCTCTAATTTCTAGTATAGTTAGCAGTTAATTTTTATAGTTAAATAAGATAGTACTCTTGAAGAACTTAACCCAAGAATTCAGTGTGTAATAACTATTAAAATTTTAGGGGGTTTTGCTATTGTTATTAATATCTTACTTATTTTAATTAAATAAGATCATAGAAAAGACAAAATTTTTAAAACTCCTTACTGTTGAACTTACATGAATTTTCAATATTTCAAAAAAAAGTCATTTCTCTCTCAAACTGATATATAGAATCAATGTAACCTCAATAAAAATTCCAAAAGATGTGTGTGTGTTTTCAAATTTACAAGTTGATTGTAAAACTTATACAGAAATAAAAAGAGGCAAAAGGAGTCAAGCTAATCTTGAAAGAAAAGAACAAAGAGATCTTCTAATACAGGATATCAACACTTATTATGAAGCTCAGTAATTAGGAAGACACACCTCGGGAGCAAGATTGGATAAATGTGCAACGTAACAGAATAGAGTCGAGAAGTACACACACATGTTCGATTTATGACAAAAATGACACTTGTCATTAGAGCAATGGCAAAGTGCTCTGGCAATGGCAATAAATGGCAATGGCAAATAAATAATATTGGGTCAATTGAAAATCAGTATGGACAAAGTTTATGTTGATCTCTGTAAATACTTTATACAAAAATTAATTCCAGATGGATGTAGCTCTAAAACAACAAAACACATAAAAGACAACATTGGAGAATACCTCTATGATCTTGGAATAGGCAAAGACTTCTTCTATAGGATATAAAACAAAAAGCCTGGGGCTGGGGATGTAGCTCAGTGATTAGAGTGCCTGCCTTGCAAGCACAAGGGCCTGAGTTCGATCCCCCGCACCACAAAAAAAAAAAAAAAAAAAAAGTCTAAAGGAAAACTTTGATAAATTGACCTATGTTAAGATTAAGAATTTCTCTTCATCGAAACACAGTTGGTACAACATTAGAAAATTAATCAATATAATATACTCTATGAATAGAATAAAAGATTAAAAAGATTATCTTGATGGATGGCAGAAAAAAATTTGACAAAATCCAGTACATTTTTTAAATCATAAGAAAAACTCAACAAGGTTTTGGAGATTTAGCTCACTGGTAGAGCACTCGCCCAGCAAGTGCAAGGCCCTGAGTTCGATCCCCAGCACCCAAAAGAAAAAAACAAAACAAAAAATTTCAACAAACTAGAAAGAAAAAGAATGTTCTTAACCTGGTAAAGGGCATTGGTGAAAACCTTGCAACTAACAGTATACTTAATGGAGAAAGATGGATGAAATGGAAAAGACTGCAGGGTCTCCAAAGATCAGAAACAAGGCAAAGACGTCCACTCTATTTCTCTTCCGTGTTGGTCTGAGGGTTTTAGCCAGGAAAATTAGTGAAATTAAATGCATCCAGATTGGAGAGAAAAAGTAAGATTATCTCTATTTGCAGAGCCATGATCTTGCATATGGAAAATTCAAGGGAATCCTACCAAAGAAACCTATCAGAAAAGTTAATTCAGCAACATTACAGGATACAAGATCAGTACACAAAAATCAGTTGTACTTCCGTATACTGACAGTGGTGAATATGAAAATGAAATTAAGAATACAATTCCATTTGTAATAGGACTGCAAGGGATGACATACTATGAATACATTTAACAAAGGAAGTGTAAGATTTATGTAATAAAAACTATAAAACAATGTTGAAAAAACTAAAGCAGAGCTAAAGAATTGGAAAGGCGTCCTATGTTCATAGACTGGAGCATTTAATATTGTTAAGATTGTGGTACTCCCCTAATTCATCAGGAGATTCAATCATTTCCTACCAAAATCCTAGCTGCTTGTTTTCCAGGAATTTTAAGGCTGATCTTAAAATACATATGGAATTTTAGGGATCTGGAATAATCAACACAATTTTGAAAAAAAGTTGGAAGTCTTACACTTCCTGATTTCTAGAATTACTACAAAGCTACAGTGATTAAGACTTTGCGGTCCTGGCAGAAGGAAAGCCATCTATATCAGTGAAACAGAATTCAGAGCCCAGAAATAAACCCTAAAATTTATGGTCAATTGATTTTTTTTTTTTTACAAGAGTAACAAGAGTAACAAGACATTTCAATGTTGGGAAAGATTGGCCTTTTGATAAACAGTGCTGGAACAACTGGATATCCACATCAAGGAATGAAATTAGATCCTTGCTTTACACCATACCCCCAAATTAACTTAAAATGCATCATGTGACAAAGCAAAAACCATAAAACTCTTAGAAAAAAGCACCGATGCAAATCTGTATGACTTTGGTTAGGCAATGATTCTTTAGTTGTGACACCAACAAAACACAAATAACCAAAGATAAAATAGCTAAATTGGACATTATTAAAACTAAAAACTTCTATAATTTAAAAATGCTGCTGAGAAAGTGAAATGAGAATCCATAAAATGGGAGAAAATATTTACAAATCATGTATGTTAAAGGACTCATATTCAGAATATATAAGAAACTTACAACTCTACAATGAAAGCACAAACAACCCAACTTAAAAATGAGCAAAGGATTTGAATAGACATCTCTGCAAAAAGACATAAAAATGGCCAATTAGCACATGAAAATATGCTTAGCGTCATTAATTAGGAAAATCCAAATAAAAGCTACAATTAAATACTAATTTACATGCTCTAGGATGGCTATAATAAAAAAAATGCCAATAACAAGTGTTGGCAAGGATGAGGAGAGACTGGAACCTTCACACCTTGCTGTGTAAAGGTATAATAGTAAGGCTGCTTTGGAGAACGGGATGGCCATTGCTTTAAAAGTTAAACGTAGAATTGCCGTATCATCCAGCCATTCTACTATCAGCTATAAATACAAAAGAACTGAAAATGTATGTTCACATAAAAACTTACTCATGAGTATCCATAGCAACATTATTCATAGTAGCCAAAAAGCAGAACAAATGTCCATCGACTGCTGAATTGATAAACAAAAATGTGTTATGTCCGTACAGCAGAATAGCACTCAGCTGTAGAAAGGAATGGAGTCAGACACATGTTACAACATGGGGCAACTCGAAAACATTTTCCTAAGTGATAAAAGCCAGACACCAAAGGTGACATGATGTGTGACTTTTATTTATATGAAATGTACAGAGTAGGGAAATCCACAGAGACAGCAGTTAGCTTCGAGGTTGCCAGGGATGAAGGAGGAGGAGATGTGAGGTGGCAGTGAAAGGGAACAAGGTTTCTTTCGGGGTGAGGGAAATGTTCAAGAGTTAGTGGTGAAGGAGCATGCAACTTTGTGAATATACTAAAAATCTTCGAAATGTACATTTCGGGTGCGTCGTTACATCTCAAGATTTTACAGACTCCATTAAAAAGAAAAAAGGCAAAACTTGAGGTGGGAGAGAATACTTGGTGTCCACAGAACTGAAGAGGGATAAACATAGACACAAGAGGGCATTTGCATCCACAGCCCACAAACGACACCCAGAACATACAAACAACAAATCAATAAGCAAAAGACAGACAGTCCCGCAGAAAACTGGACAAAAGATATGGAAACTTCCCTGAAGAGGTTATTCAGATAATTAATATATGGGAAAAAAAAGCCAAAGCTCATTAATCACCAGGAAAATGTAAAACCCTAACCTGATTCCTAATATTTTCCCTAACCCTGATCCTAAGCCCTGTTAAAATACCCACCTCAATGGTTGCCATTCAAAATACTGAGAAACTTCCAGGACATGACCCTGTCTTACATCTCCAAAGAGAATCACAGCTCTGACTTCAGCTTAGCTCTGTTGTGAACTGCATAGTCTTTTGAAACTGGCTTCTTTGACTCAGGCTTATGTTTGTGAAATTCATTTCTGAGCTGCATGTAGCAACATGTTTGTATTAGTTAGCTTTCTAGAGCCAATTGTTTGTAAGAGAGCAGATTTAATACAAGACGTTTATCAGTTACAATATTCATCCATAAGCCAAATGCAGGAAGAGCGCTGAATGTCCATCTAGGTACTGGAGACCCGAAAGATCCAACTGAGGGCTGGGAGCCCACAGCACTGTCCCATGTGCATCCATGTCTGCAGATGATGGCTGAAGGAATGTTTACTGGAACCAGGATACGATGCTCGCATCAGAGATGACGACCAGAGCTCCCCCGAAGCAACAGCAGCCATCCTCGATGACAGAAAGGCCCTGAGCTCCTTCTTCAATGAGAACAGCCAAGTTCCCATTGGGAGAACCAGCCGCAGCAGAGCTTCTCCTGGGAAACAGCTGGCCACTATCTTTTGCTCCCGTTCTCCTTTATATTGCATCAGCAACAATCCTCAGGTGGATCCTCTACACCAAGAATCATACCAACTCAGTCCAGCTGGGCGTTCTGGTTCAAGCTGACCCCAAAAAGTCCACCGCAACGTTATTCATTTTGCTTGCTATGGTGCACTCTATGGTATGAACAGACCACAGTTAATTATCTTTTATTTCTGTTATTGAGCATTTGCATTGTTTCCAATTTGTGGCTATTACAAATAACTGCTGTGTTGAATGAAAGAAGTCAGATACCTAAGAATGCTTGCTATGTGAGTCCATCTGACTGGCTAATTTCATGCTCTCAGTAAGCATTCTGAGAGGAAGAGGGTGGTATTTAGGAGCGGACCCATAGGAGGCTTCTGGGTGTGAGAAGTCCTTTATTTCCCTGTCTTCGTGAGGGAACATGAGTGTGTATGCTGTGATAATGTGAGTAGTATATTCAGGATTTGGGCCCTTCTCGCTGCAATTAAGACCTATTTAGGAAATTCAGAACTCACTCGGGACCAAACTGGGCAACACATTTTCTTTGCTATCTATCCACAAGCTACTAAATTCACTCTACGCAAACTGGAAAGCTGGAGCTACTCCAGAGAGAGGCTGGCCTTGAGTTTTGGGTACAGACTTGAGTACCACTGCTAGGCTGCCAAGACTTTGGTTTAGCGTCTGATACCCTTGATTCATGGGCCATCTTCAGTGCTTTGCTGAATGTTCACAACATCCTCACATGGTTGGTGATGGCTGCTCTGTCCTTGACTGTAAAAACTAAGATTTGACAGTACAAATGACAGTTGAGTCCATTCATTCTTTCATGAAATTCCTTTTTAAATAAATAAATTTGAAGCAGTGATTCACAATTGGATAAAATAATCCTAAGAAAAATTCTTCTTGTTTTCTGTTTCTTTGCTTGAAGTGCTAAGGAATGAACACAGGGTCTACACAAGTGCTCTACCGATCCACACCCCCAGCCTCCAGAATTTTTTTTTTGTTTTGTTTTGTTTTGTTTTTGGTGCTGAGTATCGAACTCAGGGCCTTGCGCTTGCCAGGAAGGCACTCTAACCACTGAGCTAAATCCCCAGCCCCTAGAACGGTTTTTTAAATTTTGACTTTTAATTTTTTTTCAGGGCTGGGGATTACACACAGAGCCTTGTGCATACTAGGCAAGTGCTCTACCATTGAGCTACATCCCAAGCAAGAGTATTTCTTAACTACCCCAAATTCTGCTACAGGAACACAAACAAAGATATTTGTTCCATTTTAAATATATGGCTAAATCAGAATGAAAAGCCTCAGGCCAGTATTATTTCAACAGTCTCTGAAGAATGACTGGTGGATCAGCTCCAGAGAGCTGAGGGCCTTACACATGGGCTTTCCTCCGTCAGGAATCTCCACTTGGCTGACAGCTGGACTGGCAGTTGTGCATGATATATTTTAATAAATTAGAACATATAGAGCCTGGAAATCTGTGTGCTGATTTTCATCACATTGTCATAGAGGGGTGTTCCCAAATTCAAAGTCTTTCAGAAGACATGATAGACATGTAGAAATCAATGAGACATATTTAATTATACAACCAAGGCTCAATGCTTTCTAATGTGGATACACATTTTTAAAATTATCCTATAATACTTTCAATCCCAAATGGCTTCAGGGTCTTTGAAGACACTATGTGTCACCCTCTGCCTGCTCACCCTCCTCTTTTCTGCCCATAATGGCCATTTGCAGACCCACTTCTGCACCCCGCCCTTTCCTTGATGGTAGCAAAGATGATACGGGGCACATCTTGTCATGCAGGCAGTAATCTCTTCAGGGGTTGGAAGGTTCCTTGGGCTGCCTGTGTCCAATACCCACGCACCTGAATGGGAAGACCCCTACTTTAGACATATTTACTCTCTTGGCCCTTCTAGAAATTTTCCCAGGTGTTTAAATGACTGGACCTTTTGCCTCAGTCTCTGCAACTCAATTATTCAGCATTCTCGCTCATGAGATTTGAAATCAGATAAAGCAGCCAGTACTGGTCAGTTTGCTCCCCGGCACCTTCCCCGCCCACAAAGTGGACATCACAATTCAAGTACTACTCCCGTTTTAGCTGAGCTTAGACAAATCCTCAGAAAAACATCCATGAGAGAGAAGCATAATGTATGCCAAAACTGGGGAAAAGGAAAAACAAGGATCTAGGAGGTACAAAGTGGACCGACATTTGTCATCCCTGGAGAGGCCAGCCTGAGGCCTCAACCCGAAGTCACACCCAGTCATCGGCAATCTGATTCTCCGTTCTCATTGGGCAGGAAAGGCATCCTCCTCAAGTATCTGTAAATTCATCGGAGTCCTCCCGATGGTGGAAATTCTCTTCAAGAGGCCCCCAGGCCTTTGTAGCATTGAACCTGACTTTCACGATCTTATGTGGTGCCAGGTGGTACAGGTGAGTCACAGCGTGTGGTAAGGTGAGACTGGGCAGAAGCAGCCAGGGAGAGAGACCCTTTCAGGGATGCTATGATTTATGTCTAGATGTCCCCCCAAAGCCTCGTACGCTTATAGGTGGGGCTTTGGAGAGGTGATTGGATCATGGATGTGTGACATTCTTTGGTGAATTAGTCCACCGATGAGCTTATGGCTAAATGTGATTCGGGAGGTGAAGCCTGGTTGGAGGAGATGGGTTGCTGGGGGTGTGGCCTTGTGGGGTCTATCTCCCTCCCTCCTCTCTTCATCTGCTTTTTCTGCTTTCTGCCAGCACGCCATGAGTTCTTTCCCCTCTGCCATGCCATCCTGCCCTGGAGCCAGCCAACTATGGACAGAAACCTCTACAAACTGTGAGTCGTAATAAGCCTTTCATCCTTTAAATTGTGGGTGTCAGATGTTGTATCTCCGCAACAAGAAAAGAACTAAGACAAGGAACTTGAGTGTGACGCCCTTGCTGCCGTCTGCTCTCCCTTCACAGACTGACCCAGAACACTGCTACTTCCTCCCAGGACCCTTCACATCTAGTATGTCTTTCTCCTTCTGTCACCCTCTCTCCTTACAGCCATCCCCGGGCACACAGGAAACATTCCCCTGTCCCCTGCTGCTTTCATATGCGAACCTAGATCCCAAGGGCCCACAGGGCTTCACTGCACTGTTGCGTTTTTCCTCTGAAATCTCACCTCTTTCCCAGATCAGCCCTCTGTGCTCTGAGGATGTCACAGTCTCCCTGAGGATCCCTCTGCCTCGGATAGTGCCCGAGGGAGCAGGGCACAGGAGCCCTACCTTGGAAACTCCTGTACTTTGGCTCTGGAATGTCCGCTAAAGGCCATGTGTTAAAAGCTTCATCCCCAGCCTGTGACACTGTTGGGAGGTGGTGGGGCCTAGTCAGGTTATTGCAGATGTGACCTCAGAGGGGACAGTGAGATCCCAGTCCTCCTCAATCCTCCCTCTCCCTTTCTGACCATCAGGTGGGTAGTTTTGTTCTTCCATGAATTTCCATCATGATATCCGGCCTCACCAGAGACCCAACACTAGAGGGTCAGTCATGGACTGAGACCTCCAACAGTGTGAGCCAAAATAAACTTATCCTCTTATAAGGTTGATTATCTTGAGTATTTCTCGGAGTGACAGAAATGTGGCTAATACAGACATCGCTGTACTCCAGGCCATCCTGACAGCTTTTCTACTATATCAGTAGTATAGTAGGGGATCTTCTCTGCCCTGGAGGCTGAAGGTGAAGGGCAAAGAGCTGTGCTCTTACTCCTGAGAAGTTCTGGTTCTGTGTGTACACGCACAGTTCCTTCCGTATAACTCCGAAGACAGAAGACTGGGAAAGCCAAGACCAATGCCTGAGTCTGCTGTCCCTCCCTTTCTGCAGAGTCCTTCTCCCCTGAGCTAGGCTGGTGGCCTGGGGAAGGAGAGTGCGGCTACTGTTTCCAGCATTATCCGCCTCCTCCCTGGGACGAGCCTGGCTCTCTTGTGTCTCCTGTCTGATCAAGCCACACGTGGTGATTGAGTCGCCACTCGATCCCAGCATTGTCCCACCCCAGGATCCTGACATTGTGTCCTGCTTTACAAAGCTCAACGGAAATTCTGAGTTTAGGTGTGGTCCAGGGTTATTTCGCAGCGTGGCCTTCTGTTGACTTGCCAAGTGAAGACATGACTGCTTGGGATCTGCTGCTTCTCACTGAGCAGTCTGGGCCAAACCCCAATTGTGGTCCCTGTGGGAAAAGCATATCTAAGACCCAAGTCTCCTGGTTCTTATTACCCAGTGACTCATTCTGACTCATCCCCTCACACTGAGCAAGTTGTTCAAGACTCTGTGGCCTGGTCTGCTTGTTGCAAAACATCAATGACATTTACTTCCTCCCATCCTGACAGTTAAATGGTGAGAACAGTGGAAGACCCTGCTACCATCACTACCAAAACAACAGTTCACTGGACGCAGGCACTTTCATATCCACTCAAATGCTCTGTTGCAGAAAAAATACTCCTCATGTGCTATACAAGAGGGAGGCGGGACACATTATTCCTTGGTTTGCTCGTTTGCTTTTGTTATTGCTGTACTGGGGGTCGAACCCAGGGCCTCGCATTGAGCTATCTCCTCAGCTCAATTTTTTTTATTTTTTTAAGACAGGGTCTCACTATGTTGCCCAGGCTGATCTCCAACTCGTGATCTTCCTCTCTCCGCTTCTGGAGTAGTTGAGATTTCAGACAGGTGCTACTGTGCCCAGTTCTGAGAAATTATTCTTTCACAGGCTAAAATATACCCATATTCTTTTATCTTCCAGGATCCTGTTCCCTAGTATTTCCATTTTTATTATTTTTCTGCTACTTGCTCCCAAAGCATGTGTTTCTTCTGTTTGTGAAGGAAAATCTTATATCCAGGAGCAAAAATGGGTTCAACCCTGGGTGGCCTCACACTGACGCGGTTTTGTCATAAAGGAACAAGGAATCTACTCCTGTGATCTCAGTGATGTAGCCGGGTTTGCTGAGATCAGCAGGTTTGCAGCAAGGCCAGAGAACTCCCTGCTCTGATGGTCTCTCTGACCCACAGGTCGGACAATCTGTCCGCTTCTCCTTCTGCCT
This sequence comes from Hystrix cristata, assembly GCA_004026905.1. NCBI lineage: Eukaryota > Metazoa > Chordata > Mammalia > Rodentia > Hystricidae > Hystrix > Hystrix cristata. The sequence goes on from PVJO010000833.1 coordinate 151,856, forward strand.
CTGACCTCACATATCTTGTTTTCCACTCAATCCACTGTTTTATTCTACAGCAACACCTTGCTAGGTGTTGTGCATCTTGCTAGGAATATTTTGATCTTTTTGACCAAAAAAGACAGTTAGCTCAACATGGGGTTTTCCTTAAATGACAGTATTACTTAAATAAGAAAATAGTGCAACAAAAGCTTATTTGATAAGACAGAACACATGACACACTTCAGTCTCCCAGACTCATCTCCCATCCGTCTGTGCATCTTTTCCTAATTTCATTTTCACATGCACGTCCGTCCTTTTTTCCCTCCATCCCACCTTTTTCCTCCCTCCCTCCCTCCCTTCTTCCCTCTTTTCCTTCCCTTCCTTTCTCCTTCCTTCTTTCCTTTTTGTGTGTGCGTGTGTGTGTGTGTGTGTGTGTGTGTGTGTGTGTGTGAGAGAGAGAGAGAGAGAGACAGAGAGAAAGAAAGAAAAAGAGAGTTGGGAACTGAGCCCAGGCCTCACTTCGAAACCATCAACCTCCATTTCAATAAATCTACATTGAAGGTCTCCTCCACAAAACACCAAATCTGTAAACCCACTGAGTGAAACAGACAAGTGCCCTCAAAACGTGCTCTATTAGTTTCAACATTCTCCATTCCTTCTCAGCTCCTTTTTACAATCTTCCCAAACTCATTACAGGTTGAGCATCACTAACCTGAATATCTTAAATCCAAAATGCCCCCAAACCCCAACCTTTGGGAGCGCTGACACAGCACCACACATGGAAATTTTCAGACCTGAACTCATGTGATGGGTTATGATCAAATTGCAGGCTCACTGAAAATAATGTCTAAAATTACCTTCAGGCTAGGAAGTGGGATGAAAAATATGGTGAATGTTTAAATAAAAATTACGACAAAAGACACATTGCTCCTAAAATACTGCCCGTAAAATACTCCCCGTAAAATATTCCCTCTCTCCTCAGTCACACTTAATCTCATCATTCTTGTTGCTTTCTGAAGAAGGTTGGGAAGTCCTCTTTCACAAGCATCTTCAGTTGCTATTGCACTTGCCCCAGTGTCCTGAATCAATTCGAATCATTTACCTCTCATGGTCATTTTGACTTTGGGGAAAAGCCAGAAGTTGAATGGTGCTGGATCCAGTGAACAAGGTAGATGAGGACACACGGTAGTGGTTTTGCAGAACAGCTTTTCCACTGGATGGTACTTGGCAACGACGTCCACTGTATTTTTGACATGCACGAAGGAGGACTTCCAGAACTGCTTCAGAAAGCAGCGGTAATACTGGGATATGTGTGTTAGAAGGAAGGGGAGTATTTTGAGGGGATTAATGGCAATGTGTCCTTTACTATAATTAAATTTTAAGACTTGAACATTCACTGTATCTTTTGATTCCTCCCTTGTATAAAGTATGTACATATGAAATATATATGTGAATTTCATGTTTAGACTTAGGTCCCAACTCCAAGATATCTAAATATGTATATGTAAACACTACTCCCCCAAAACCCAACTCCAAAACACTCTGGCCCCAAGCACTCTAGATAAGGCAAACTCAATCCGTACTTAGTTTGTCATCAGTCTTGACTCTTGAGGCCATCAGTTACTTATTTCCGTTTGGGGAGCTACTAGGGCTCAACCAACAGCCAGAGGAGACACGGGCCTCTTTAACTAATCTCCCACACTCTCAGCTTTATTCCCTTCTCCCTGTTCACAGGACTGTGGTCTCATTTTAAACTGATTTTTTTTTTCCTTTTTTGGTGGCACTAGGAACTAAATTCGGGGATTTTGCCCTGAGCTACATCCCCAGCTCTTTTTATTCCTTCGAGACAGGGTCTCACTAAATCTCTAAATTGCCCAGGCAGGACTTGAACTTGGAGTCCTCCTGCCTCAGCCTCTCAGAATGCTGGGATCACAGGTATGTGTCGCCATGGCTGACTTCTCGTCTCTCCTCATCCTGCCTAACATCTTCTCTTAATCCTGCCTGATGCAACAGTCCAGTTGCCTGCTGCTTCTGCCCAACCACCAGCTATTTTTCCAGAAGTGACTTAGCAAACCGTGCTCTCCCCACCCTGCCCCCCGGGACCTCACTGGACCCCAGGGCGGTATCACCACTGCGCAAGTCAGATTTCTCAAGACAAGGCTGAAGGGAAACAGAACAGGCCTGCAGCTCATTTTCATTCACCACAGAAGAAATGCAAATATTGTGAAAGTGAAGAGCATTTGCATTATTCCAATCACTTAATTTATCTGGATTTCTACCTTTATTTGTAAAATAAAGGATGCAGTGAGGCAAAATCAACAAAGCTTTGGGAACTCTTATGAAAACAAATAAGATAAATAATACTATTCCAGAATACATTTTGACAGATTTTATATTACCTTTTTATGATTCTGGCTGTGGCGGGAGGGGAAAGACAGCAGTTGGAAAGCAGGTTTCCCTGAATGTATTAGCTATATTTCAGGCACATTAGGGCCACAGGGTTTTAGAACTGGAAAGATTCTTTATTAGTTATCTATTGCTGCATAACAAGTGACCTCAAATCAACAAATATTTCTTATGTCACGATTCTGGAGGGTCAGGAATCCAGGTGTGGCTTAGCTGGGGTGTTTTACACCTCATGACTCTTCCACGGAAGCTGTGGGCCAGAACTGTGGTCATCTCGAGGGCTGGCTGGGCCTGTGAGCCCCTCAACTCCCATGCTCACTTACGCCATTGCTGGCAGCCCTTGGCTCCTCAAGGGCGTTGGCCAGGGACTTCAATTCCTCACTGACGAGACCTCTCCAAAGGGCTGCCTCTGATGTGGCATCCAACTTCCTCCAGAATGTGGGTCTTGGAGGACAGAGAGAGACAAGAAGGCAGCCATGGGTGCCTTTTATAACCAGTCTTGGAAATGACCCACTGACTATGCCTGGGAAGGAGTAACAGGAAGTAGGAGTCATCGGGAGCCTCTTAGAGGTTGGTTGCCACAGAACCTTAAAAATAACATGTTCTAATTCCCTCAGTTATACCCAACGAGACAGACCCAGAGAGGCTAAGCAAATTAGCCAAGATCACACTACAGGGCGATACCCAAATCAAGACTTAGACCCAGACTCCCTGTAGAGTAGGGCATTGCAATTTAGCAACTACGTATTTTGTTTATTCAGTGTTTACAAAAGGCGAGGACTGGACCAGGCAGTGGGGAGAGTCCAAGGTGAAGAATATAATCGTGATCCCTGCCTGTGAGGCCACAGGAGCAGTATGGAATAGAATACCCTGAATGGGATTACCCAGGAGAATGGAGTATACATCACGGAGAGTTAGGACTGAGACCCTTGAGAGTTCGGAGGCAGGCCTCATGTCCGTGGGTACCGTCAGGGAAGGCTCTGTGGGGTGGTCCCGTTTGACTGGGCTTCATCCAGTACAGACGGATTTAGGCAGATGGGGACAGTGATGGAGTGAGGTTGAATGACCATGATTTCATCCTGATGTGTTCAGATCTAACTCCATGAGGTTCAAGTACAGCGTATTAATCCAAGGTTCGGGCCCTTGACTCCTGATGACTAAATTTCGGAGCATTCTGGCAGGAGGACCCGGGCAGCTTTCCGAGAGCTCCAGTTGCCTTGGCTGCTGCTACTATTTTTACTGGTGGTGCTGATTCTTTGTGACTAAGAGATTGAAATCAGCTCCCTGACCACGGATATCCTATGTCATCAGAGCAACCCCCAAATGTAGTGGAAAAAATGTACAATTGGTGATTCAACGTCTGTTCTTTTTGAAAGACCATCTTTGCCCACTGATTTCTCTTCCTGTAAGTCCATGTGGAAAATTTACTACAGAGGAAATGATAAGAGGTTAGAAAGAGTAGACCTGAGTTAGGGACCACATCATTCCAAACACAAATCAGGAAGCTCCCGGAAGGTGGAATGAAGGACAGGCCAGTGAAGGTCAGTTATAGATTATATTTGACCCAAGCCATTATCCATGATATTCAGGAAATACACAGGTTTCCTGAATACTGATGAATGCCAGGCCAATATGACTAGTTAAAATGGTAGCTGGCATCATTTAGGTGAGAAGTTTTGAAATTTTAAATCCAGAATCATTAATGAATCATGATATTAAGTTTGTGGGTATAATCCAGCATTTAAAAAAAGATTAAAATTTTGGAAGGATAAGAAATGTTTTGTAGAAGTTTTGTTTCAGGTACTTGCATGGGCATGCAATGATTTTCCTTTTGATTGTGGCCAATGACAAAATAATTTGAAAGTCGTGGTTGGAGTATGATTTTGCTCTACGAGAGAGGACAGGAAGGCAGCCAAATCCAACAACCTTGGATCATCTGCTAAAATCCATCAATTGATTATGGAACATCCCAACGTGAAAAAGGACACGATTCTAGGTAGAGATGGATGAAAGCACTCAAAATCTTACTAGCTACGTGTTTATTTCAAAATATTTTAGAAACATAAAACTAACATTTCAAATAGATGATACCACAGATACTACTGCTTGAGACTGATGTCTTTTTTCTTAAAAAAATTCAGTATTATTAAATTATACTTTACATTCAAAAATTCACTATTACTAGGTGTGCAGTTAAAGGAAATTGACAAATGTACATAGTCATGTTACTACTACCAACATCAAGATGTGGAATGGTTCAGTTATACCAAGTGGCTCCCTTATTCCCCTTCTCAACCAGCCCTCTCCCACCATCCCAGCCTGGGTGCCTAGAACAGAAGCACAAGGGAAAATCGATCAGCATGTGTTAGAGATCCACGCTATGTAGGACCTTGTTACATTTGGAGTCCATTGTGTCCTCCCAAATGCTCACTGTGTTGAAGGCTTGGTGGCTGACGGGCTTTTGGGAGGTGATAAGATTAGGAGGGTTCTAACATCACTAAGGGATGGCATTATCAGGAAGTGATGGGAACAGGAAGTAAGACCTGATTGTGGAGAATGGATCTGGAGGGTGTGACCATTCAACCACTATAGCTGGTCCTCCGCCTCTTAGAGTGCTGGGATTATGGGCATGTGCCACTACACCCCGCTTGGAATTATTTTCTTAATTTCACTTTTGGATTGTTCACTGCCAATGAGTAGGGGGAGCGTTGGTAATTCCTTGGCCAAGACACGGGAGGGAGAGGATGCAGGTGGAGAGTGTGTGATACTGGGCTTAGAGTAACTAGGGCTCTTCTGTTTCTGTTCTTTCAACTGGCTGTTCCTAAGTGGTGCTGATTTGTTAAGGTAGAAAATGTCAGTCCGAATCAGTGGTGGCAAACCTATGGCATGCATGTTATTTGTTTTCTTTTAAGACAATATATGTTAATAGATGAGTTTTTCTAAGCTAAAACCTCAGTATTTAGGCTTAATTTTAGTGTTTTCACTTTGCGATAAATATGTAGGTTTTCGGTTGCAGTTTGGGCACTTGGTCTCTAAAAGTTTCACCATCACTGGTCTAGAACTATTGCTCAGAATTTTAAAGCACAATGTGAGTATCAGAGGGCCTAACTTCTTTTGTTTTGTTTTTGTTCTATGGCGCTGGGGATTGAACCCAGGGCTTTGTGCATGCCCAGCAAGTGCTCTGCCACTGAGCCATACACCCAGCCCCAAGAATGTACCTTTCTGAAAAGTTTCCAGGTGATGGTACTCTTGCTAGTCCGGGGACCAGACTTTGAGGATCACTGGCCAGCAGAGGGCAAATGGCAGCTCATTATTAACACCAATACAAGGTGAGCACAGTTATTGTAATGAGCAGCAGGCTTGACGTGGCTGCGCGTATGAGAGAATGTGTGTGTGTGTGTGTGTGTGTGTATGTGTGTGTGTGTGTGTGTGTGTGTGTCTGTGTGTGGTGACCTAAGGGATCTACAGAGATGACTCACAGAACATGGTGTTCCTAGGGGGAAGATAAATGAGCTGCCCACAAAAACATCACTAAATATATATAATCAAAAACACTGCTATGAAAGTCATGATCCAGTTTCCCCTATGGAAAGTCATTGCCAAGTTTTCAGGCTGAGTCACTTCTTAGGTCTAGAACCGACCCACTGAAGGAAGGGCCCCGCCACCTCCATGGCAAGTGAGCAGAACTATGATCCCTGTCTTTCCCCAAAGGGATGACAGTCACTTATACCAGGGAAAGTGGAATGGCCATTTCTTTCCACAGCGGTTGGGTACTATTCTGATATAGTGGTTTGGTCAGTTTTCTGTTGCTAATAGCACAACACCTCAGACTAGATAAATTATAAAGAAAAGAGGTTCATTTTGACTCACAGTTCTGGTCCAAGATGAAGCGCCACATTTGGTGGTGGCCCTCTTATTGGCACAGTCCCAGGGTGGTGTGGGCATCCCATGGCAAAAGACAGTAGGGCACATGTGTGTGCCCTGCTGTCTCTCTCTCTCTTCTTAGAAAGCCACTAGTATTCAATCCTGGGCCTTCCCTCTTGGTGAATTTATCTAATCCCAATTGCCTCCTGAAGGCCTGGCCTCTAAACACCATAGTTGTATTAAGTTCCTCACAAAGGGGTTTAAACTCCAATCTGAGTTTTGGAGGGAACAGACATAGCTGTTATCTACTGCAGGATCCAAACTGACAGACACCCAGGGACCCACAGCACCCACACTGCACCATTGTTAGAGGAGGGACGGGGGACTCATGTCATAAGTGCAGCCACGTCTTCCCCAAAGCCTTGTTTACTCTCCACACCCCAAAGGCATGGGGAAATGGAGTGTGTCCCTTCTTCTTGAGCTCACTCAGCCCCAAACACATGAAAGGGACACAAAAGCTAGTGGCTGAGTTACCCCACCAGGAACGTCATCAATGAATTCCATGGAAAAAGTGCTTTTAAGGGGAGTAGGGCAAACTATTCTTCTTTGAAGGCAAATTATTCTTTTTTTAGTTCTTTGAAGTAAGTCTTATCCTTATTGGGAACATTAACCAGGGGATGTTTCGCTGCCACTTGGGGCCTTTCCCAAGTTCATTTGTAATATATATGACATGACTTTCCAAATTAAGAGAGGGAAGTTATGCAGCTTGAGTTACTGCACATTTTTTTCACATGACAAATGCTATTTTTGCACCCTTCGAAAAGGAAGCCTCTACCCCAATGAACACCTGCTGTATTCCTATGAAACAGTGATAAACAAGTGATCCACCTGCCCAAAATAGTCAGAGAAACTCTGAGCGGGCTCTGAGCAGGAGTGGCCACATTCAGTCTTTGGGATGAGATCGGCGTAGACGCTGGTCCAGAGGCCCTTTTATTCTCGTGTTATTTAGTTCCAGGAGCAATCCTGTGAGGTAGAGTTGCCCTTATTTCCTGATGAGGAAGCTGGGTCAGGAAAGGCGAAGGACTAGTCTAGCCCTGTTCTGCTGCCTGCCAGGCCTCTTGGCTATGAAGCACTCCAACTATTCAGCATCTCTTCCAGGTCTTCCTGTGAGACCAGCGGCCATTGCTTCTACACCATGCCTGGGCTTCGAGACTTCACTCATGGCCACGATTCACATATGCTGAGAGCTGCATGTCAGACACTGTGCCCCTGCTTCCCACTGGGCAGTGTGGCAAAGTGGGGAAGGCCAAGGTTCAAATCCTGATTCTGCTGTTCTCTATTTGCATGGCCTTGCACAAGCTGATGCCTCTGTGACTGTTTCCTCAGGCTAAAATAGAGCTTATCATACCTCCTTTGTAGGTTGTTGGTCACGAGTCCATCTTCTCAAACAGTCAGAACAGTGCCTGGCATACAGGAGGATCATGGGCCTCCATAAGCCAGTGGGCCTCCGTTCGGTCCTGGGCCAGCGGTATCAGCCCCTGCCCAGGCTACTGACCCAGACGCTCTGTGAGCAAATCCCAGCAATCGTGCTTTTACAAGCTCTCTAGTGATGACAGGTGCCATTTTGCTCTCGTTACTTCATGAATAAGGAAACGGGAGTAGAGAGGTTGCCAGGCTCAGGGTCCCGCTGGCACTAAGCACCAGAACAGGAAGTAGCTCAGCCTATTCCACAGCACTGTGCCCAGCTCATCCCTTCCAGCCACCTCCTTTCCTCTGCTTGCTTCACTTCCTACCTGGCTGAACTTGTCAGATTCATGAGTGTCTCTCAGTGGACAAACATAGGTGTGTGGGGGATAGCAACAGATTTATGTTTTCTATGTCTCAACCTGATTTCTATTTTGAGCTCCCATTTCCACCAGGGTGATGGAAACTCAATTCTATCAGTCCAAGTGTTTCACCCCCTTCCCTGAGGTGGCACCAGAACTGCTGAAGACTTACACAGTCCCAAGGCAGGAGGATCTGAGTCCTACTTGGTCCTCATGTCACCTGTCTGTGCTGGCATCTGTTAGCTTCCTGGAAGATTCCTTGCTCTTTACTCACTAAGGCAGAGGCTGGGACAGGGGGCCACCATGGACGATCAAGCAGCCTGTCCATGCAACAGACATGGATAACTGAGGTGATGCATGGGGCTGCAGTTCTGCCTTTGTGCTAACCCTGGATGTGGGTGTAGCGCCACGGTCACCCAGAGGTAAAGGTACTTTGCCTTAGGGCCAAGGAACCACCAGCTGACCAGGCACATTGTGCAGCGTGGGCTCTTCTGTCTACCAGACATAGATCTGCATGCTCTGCACAAAGGAAACCTGGAGTGGGCTGTGGTCCTGCTGGGGTGGCTCCTGGGGCTACAGCCACTTCCGGGGGTGCTGGGGCTCAGGGCCTCCCTCCTGCCGGGGTGGGTCCCTGGGAAGGGCTCCAGGCTACAGCTCTTCCCCTGAGAGCTGCTGTCACCTAAGGGCACCCCTAGGAAGTGGGACACGAGGCCTGTGCTTGAGCCTGCAATTTCTGGCCCCTTTGCCCTGGAAAGAGAGCCAGAGCCCCCCAGCAAGGCCCAATAAGCCCCGAGCTTTCGTTCCCCTTCATCAGCCCTCCCCAAGACTGCCTTGTCTCCAGGGCAACCCAACTCACCTTGGGATTTTCTCCTAAACTTTGATCTAGACAGAGGTCTTCCCTGAGTCCCTACAAAGGTGGCCTCTGGATCCCAAAGTCACACAGACCGATTTTCTGCCTGGAGCAGGCCTCCCCGGGGCGGTGAGCAGAAGGGACGAGCTGGGGTGGAGGAGAGGGAAAGGAAGATCTGCATTACCCACTCCACCCTCATTCCAAGTGCCTGGGGCCCTGTAGGGCCTTCCGTGGCTCGGGCCCTCCAAGTAGGAAGGGAGGGCTAGTGCCACTTCCGCCCGGAACAGGCACGAGGGATAAGTCTAGATGCCCGGCGCCTCGCAGCCCTCCTGTGTCTCAGGTTTCCGTGAAACGCCGGCGGCAGGCCCGCTCTGCTTCTCACCCGCCGCCTCCTACTGGAAGGTCTCGGAAGCTGCCCGTTGCCCAAGCGATCCTGGGCGCTGCTCGAGCGCCCCCTACCGGGAGGTCGGCGCTGCTACCCGCGGCCGGTCCCTTTCACGCCTGATCACGTTGCTTACACCGCTGTCGGAAAGCGAAGCTAAAATGTCACTCTCTACTCTCCAGTTTCGTGCTATTACTGCGTTCTAGTTACACTGGAAATGGTAACAATGAAGGTAAGTGGTCCTTGAAGTGTTCAGTTGTGTTAGGTCAATTCTAGAAAGGAAATATCTGCAGGCCAACTTTTTTGATTCAAAATTAAAACTATTTTATTAAATCCCGTGGTAACATATGTATGTTATATATCTCTCTGTCTCTATATCCTACTATACATGTATGTATTCTTAGAATTAAGAGTATGCACTCTATTAAATAGAAGAATGTCGATAAGAAATGAAGACTAGAGGAATTTTTTTGCCATTAAGCTGTTTATAAAAATTTATATTTCTTAATACGGTGGCAACATTGAAGCAATTCTCAAATTTTTATTGCAAGCGATGATAGAATATACACTACTCCCTAGCATAAATTCCATATAGCAGACTTATTCCTGGGGAATGTTCTCACTATCTTTTACAGAACTCTGATGTTCTTTGACATTTTAGGGTTGCAGTGTAGCACAATGTGAATGCTGATTGGTATTTTTGTTAGCCTTATCAAGAGAAATGGAATAACTAATTTGTATGCTTATCTGGGTAATTGTTTTGCAATGCGGAGAAACATTTCCTCAAATTTCCATGTTCTTCACAGTTTAAAAGCTACAGACACAATACATGACTGTTTAATCTGCTTTACTAACATTCTCCACTGCTTTTTAAAGGATAGACTATCCATAAAGTGATAAATCAAGCCAAGAACAATGAGACATTTATTGATTTCTATGGTGTATACATATTCAAGTCGCCAACAAGATTTCAGCGCACTTGGAGTTGGCGTCACATGTTAAACAGCATTTCTACTGACTTGTACACTGGCCATACAAACCTTCAAGAGCAGACAAGACTAGAAGGTTAAAAAAAATTAGGAAGTGGTAAGTTTTGCGTATCGATTGCTTCTTTTTTGTGTAATTAATTGTAAGTTTCTATCATATGATCTTTAATAATGGCTGTGTTTAAGAAGTGTTTCCCCAAATCCCCAACCGTGTAACAGCTGACACACTGGTGGGAGCCACTGCCAGCCTCCAGACTTCCAGCTTCCATGGAAGGTGCTGGCCAGAGCTGTGAGGGCAGGGAAACACAGGCTGGATTTCCCTCCCCCCTCCTCCCCCTCCTCTTCCCATCCTCTTCCTCCGCCTCCTCCCCCTCTTTCAGGGCCTTTCACAGCTCCAGGCTCTCCCAGGCTCAGCCACTACCTTAAGGTGTGGAGGGCTCCTTGGCTTCCCACTCTGGCTGGTCCCTGGTGGTCCTCCCCCTGCTCAGACCTCTGTGCTTCCATCCCACTGGACAGTTCCTCGCTTTTGAAGGTCTCCTGTTTCCTGACCAAACTCTGGCTGTTCCAGTCTGCTTCTGTGGTCAACACTTCTAATACTTCTACTCCCAAATGTAAGAGCTGTGTGCCCTTGGGCAAGTTACTCAACTCCTCTGGGCCTTAGTTTTGTAAGGATTAAATACAATGCAGCAGGGTATTATTCTGAAAGACTGATCAGTGGCCCTTTTTTCTGCCATTTCCAGTGCCCTCTCTTTCCTACCTGGGCTGCGGCACCCTGTAGCAGTCATTTCCTCATGGACAGGGGTTAAAGCCGAGGCAAGGAGAAGGGTCTGAGTTTCAGATCCAAGACCCTGAAGGACACGGGGCAGAGAATACCTAATGAGCCAGAGCTAAGCATCTTGATGGGGGACCCTCTCGGGCCTGGGAAGGTGGACAGCAGAACTCTGGTAACATCAGAGAATCAAAGAGCTGGGAATGCAGGCTGAGTCCAGATAACTATGAGAGCCGCCCCAGAGGGGGCCCGTGTTCCAGTGTGGCTCAGCAGAGATGCTCAGACCACGGAACTCCAGGCAAGCCTTGGTGACTGCCGCTGCAGTGTCACGGCCACACTTGACAAGCAAGACCCAGGCGTTGACATGCAGCTGGGTGATGGGAGAAGGGTGGACCCAGAGCAGATGAACCCACCTTCCACCTGCGCTCTGCAGAAAGGGAGAGGGAATTAGTGAATATTTTAGTTACTTTTCTAGTTGCTGAGACAAAATACCCGACACCCAAAGTTAAAGGAGGGAAGGTTTATTTGGCTCACAGTTTGTAGAGGTTTCAGTTCACAGTTGGCTGGCTCCGGGGCAGGGCAGTGTGGAGCAGGAGAAATAGTTCATGGAGGCTAGAAGCTAGCAAGGCAAGTGAGCAAGTCCAAGCAACAATAGCAGCTTCTTTCTGCCCCTGTTATAGTCTGTCTAGGCTACCTGATTTAGAGCAGGTGCCAAAGCAATCAGTAGACTAATAACCACATACCCTTAATCCCAGTGCCCTTAATCCTAGCATTGCACCGTGAATAAATCCCAGCATCATACTCTTGATCCCAGCAGCACAAACCCGAGGTCCAGCCACCTCTGAAAAGCCCCACCTATGACCGCATGAGGCTTTGAGGGGACAGCTAGACACAAACCGTACCAGTGAAAGGCATAAATTTCTACCACCTGCAAAGTGGGATCCCTGTAAGCAAAGGTCCACTCTGTGCCCCATTTGTGGTTGGAGATTCATGCCTGTCACAAGGGAAGCCCTGAAGGCTTTCTTGGGGTACCTTCCTGGGCCATCCTACTGGCCAGCCCACCTTCCATGCTGTCCATACAGTGCAGGGACTAGGGCCCCACCATGAAGAGCCCTGTGGCTGGTGGATGACTCTCCAGCCCCCTTCCCTCCACACCCGGCAGTTCATCCCCACCCAACCAAGGGGCAGCTCTGTTTGTTCCAGTGCTCCTTAATGCTACTTATGTTGCTATTGTCATTGGTAATTTAAGTAACTGTCACCAAAAGTAATGAAACGCAAGTATGCAGAAAAGAGCTGTGGTTTCTATGTCAATTGAATTGAGCGCGTTCTTAAGAGCACAATGTTGAAGAAAAGAGAAAATACAGGCTGTCACATTAGGTGTGCATATGGAGGGCCAGGGATGACTAAAATTTCGGGGATAGGTTAGGTATCTAAAAATGTCTGCACTCAGAGAAACTCAAGATCTCTTCAAGTTCTCTCTTTAAGAAAGAAACAGATGCTGTGAAGTGTAGTATGTTCCTCGAGGGGGAGTTTGTGTAAGACAGGAAGGCAACTTGAACACCAGTCAGCCCGGACGGAAAGAAAAGTCTAACCCGTACATCTAAACAGAGGTGCACAAATGGAGATGTAGCTACGCTTCAGGCTAAAAGAGACAAGTAGGGAGTTCAAATAACTCCTCAAATTATCTATTCTGTTCTTTCAAAAATATTTTTAAGATAAAAGCTAATTTGTTTCATTCATACTACTAGTTTCTTTGGTTCATTGAGAGAAAGTTTTCTCCTTTTGTTTCTTCTTTGTAAGAGAATATTGTTTTTGGGTCTGTAACTTGTACTGTGAGTAACACTTTAGTCATTCTTTTAAGATCATGATATATAGTATATTAACCATTATTATTTTGTTAAAATTTTATTTTTATAGAAGCAAGAATAATAGTTTTATATTTTATTAACACCTACTTGTATTAAAATTTTAAAAAAGTAAAGAGACTCTAATGCACACATACACGAGTATATGTATACATGTGTGGATACAATGTATTTTACGCGTATATATAATTTTTCCTTTTTTCTTTTTGTGGCGCTAGCGACCTAACCCAGGACCCTGTGCATGCTAGGCAAGCACTCTACCCCTGAGCTATATCCTCAGACCTCAAAAATTTTAAAAACAGAAAGTTCCCAAATGTAGCACCAACGATGAGAAGTATCCCACCAATGCAGTACCGAGGTTCGCCGCTACTCAGGACGTCTCACTTAGCGGCGGCTTCTTTCTCTTCGCGAGCGCAGGACTTTCGGGTGCCTTAGGCGCGTGCGAGGGGCAGCAGCGGGCAGTCCCGTCCCGCAAGCCTTCCGGAGCCCTGCCCAGCCGGCGAGCCACCTCCCGCCGCACACCCCGCAGCGGCTGCGCCGGGCAGCCTCGCAGCGCCGCGGTCACCCCGGCAGGGGGCGCTGTCCGGCCACGGAGGCCGCGCCGGGCCGCGCTCTGATTGGCTGGAGGCGGCGTCCCCCGCCCAGAGCCGCCCGCCGGGTCAGCTAAGTGCCGAGGCTCGGCAGCGCCTTTCCAGTCTGCGGGCCTCCAGGGCGACGGCGGGGCCGGCGAGGCGGGGCGGGCGGCGGAGGGGACAAGATCCGGGCAGGAGGCGGTGGGCAGCCGGGGAGCCCGCGCGCGCACAAGATGCTGTCGTGGCGGCTGCAGACCGGGTCGGAGAAGGCCGAGCTGCAGGAGCTCAACGCCCGGCTCTATGACTACGTGTGCCGGGTGCGGGAGCTGGAGCGCGAGAACCGGCAGCTGGAGGAGCAGCTGCGCGGCCGGCGCAGCGAGGAGCGGCTGTGGGCCGAGGGCCGGGCGCGCTTCGCCGAGGAGGCGCGCGGCCTGCGGGCGCAGCTGGACGCGCTGAGCTGGGAGACGGCGCTGGCCGAGGGCGAGCGCGACGCGCTGCAGCAGGAGCTGCGGGAGCTGCGGCGGCTGGCCGCGGAGGAGGACGCCGCCCGCGGCCGCCTGGACGCTGAGCTGGGCGCGGAGCGGCGCGAGCTGCAGGAGGCGCTGGGCGCGCGCGCCGCCCTCGAGGCGCTGCTGGGCCGGCTGCAGGCCGAGCGCCGCGGCCTGGAGGCGGCCCACGAGCGCGACGTGCGGGAGCTGCGCGCGCGCGCCGCCTCGCTGACCATGCACTTCCGAGCCCGCGCCGCCGCGCCCCCGCCGCGCCTGCGGGAGGTGCACGACGGCTACGCGCTGCTGGTGGCCGAGTCGTGGCGGGAGACCGTGCAGCTGTACGAGGACGAGGTGCTGCAGCTGGAGGAGGCGCTGCGGCGCGGCCAGGAGGGCCGGCGCGAGGCCGAGGAGGAGGCGCGGCTGTGCGCGCAGGAGGCCGAGGCGCTGCGGCGCCAGGCGCTGGAGCTGGAGCAGCTGCGCGCGCGGCTGGAGGACAAGCTGCGGCGGATGCGCGAGGAGTACGGGCTGCAGGCGGAGGAGCGGCAGGTCCGTGCCCGGGAGCTCCCCCGGCCCCGCCCAGCACCCTGCCCTCGGTGGGGGTGGGGAGGCGGCGAGGTCCCCGGACCGGGCTCGCCCGGAAAGACCTGGGGACCCGGGCGCTGAGACCCGCTTTGCCGTGCGGTGGGACCACGGGGTCCCGGCCTCTCCAGCCTGGAAAGAAGAGCCTGGACCATCGGTCCCTTCAGCTCACGGGCTAGTGCCATGGGACAGACCGATCCCGGTGGCTATCCCAGCTCTCGTGCTCTGGTCAGATTGTTAGTTAACTTTAGACCTTGACGTGGTCGGACACATTCTGTCAAGCCACCCCGTTTGCCCCAACTTTTCTTTCAGCGTCCCGTGCTTCTTAGACCTCATAGACAGACCCAAAAGTTAACCAAGAAGCCTGACTTCCAAAAGTGGCAGCGCAGTCCCACTGGGCTGGGAGGTTTCAGGACAATCGCAGGCCCGTACGTGGAGGGCACCCGGTCTTTAGTTGGCTTTCAAAATGATTTTTGATTTCCCAGCTGGAAGTAGCTGGTCATGGCTGCCTGGGCTTTTTTTCCGCCTGGGGAGGGGCGGCATCCATAATGCAGAAAAGATTCAAAGATATTTTGCTGGCTGTGCGAGCTGACGTCAGATCCCTGGGTAGTGTAAAAGTGAGGGAGAGCGGTCCCTGTGGCGGGATGTTATTACAAGCACAGGCAGACTGATGTAAACAGTTCCAATTTCAGAGGCAACACCCTCACCGCTGACACCGGCAGGCTGTCACCTGTGCCCAACACCCAGTCTGCTGCTAGTGTTTGGCTCCTGCCCTCCCCAGCCTCAGCCAGAATTGCAAATATTCCCAAATTATACTACCAGTAGTTCCCAGAATGACAGTTTGAAGCAACACAGGCACAATATCAGAAAGATTTTAAAACGGCAGTTTGCAGCGGCGAGCTGAAGATTCAAGACACAGTAATCTCTGTGTGCAGTTTTGAAAATTAGAAGTGAAGGGAACGTGAGGGTGTTGGTATGGAATGGCTGGGGTGAGGTGACAGGTGGCCACACATAATCACCAAAGCCCTACAGATTATCTCTGGATCCTGGTGTTTCAGTATTCAAAGAGCGAGAGACTAGATGAGAAACTGTAAAAGTGACAGGGGACTTCTGGAATTCCATCTGTGGTTGGTGGAATTTTTTTTGTCTTAATCTCTTAGTTTACTTGGCTTACTTCAGACCTTGAAGCTCTAGTTTCTTATTCATTTTTATAGCAAAATCCTTATCCCCCTAGTGAAATTTTCAGTGGCACCCCAAATTTGAGATGGCTGAAAGAGTTACCCTGATTGGAAGATAAGGTGGAGACTTGGAAGTGGAGTTAGAAGCGCTGACCTGCCCATCCTCCATCGAGGACCCAAGCTGCCCAGGGAAGGGCCTCTCCTCAGGTCACACCTGACCCAGGATAGAGGGCCCTACCCTCAGTCTCCCGTCCAGTGGTACCCTGTCTTGTTGGAATTTGCTTTTTTCCCCTGAAAGTACAGAGCAAGGACAGTGTTTGTAAGGACCTGAATTATTTCCAGCTCCGATTTGCAGAGCTTTTGTTTCACTGCACTACCTTATCCGCATCCTGAATCTTTACCCCATTAGCTTACAGCAACCAGACTTTAAACCACATTCTGAAAGATTCAACACCAATCATAAAAGTGCTCAGAATTATGTTGAAGAGTAAGTATTGATGATCTAACCCTAAGCCTCTACTTTTTTCAAATTCCATAGATACTCTAGGAAGACAGAAAATATCCTTCAAACTAGCTTAATTTTCCGTAACAAATGTTTTATTACTAATAACCTCTTTCAAGTGCTCTATGTGCCAACTTTAACTGCCACAGAAGCACACAGTCACCTAGTCTGGAGGCAGCTAAAGCGGGGTTCCCCCCAGCTCCTTGTGCTTGAACAAATAAATAGTCCCTGGGCCCATTTCCTCTCTTCTGCCTGCTCTGTCCAGGCAGGAGCCTTTAACTCATACTCTTCCATTTCTAGAAGAATGGTGACTGCTCTTTCTGAGAGCCAGCCCAGGCTCTCATTAAACTGTATATGACCACTCAGCCCCTTGCAGCTGGTGGCTGTCAGAACAGTTTTTTTTGTTTGTTTGTTTTTTTGTTTTTGTTTTTGTTTTTTTTTTGTGGTGCTGGGGATCGAACTCAGGGCCTTGTGCTTGGAAGGCAAGCACTCTAATCACTGAGCTAAATCCCCAGCTTGTCAGAACAGTTTTAAATGAGGTCTCTCCCATTTTTTTCCCCGTGTGGTTTAAGGGGACCCCCACACACACCAAGAGTCAGGAGCAGGCACTGGAAGCAGAGGAGGAGGATGCGCCTCACAGTGCCCAGTGTCTCCCTTTCCTTCTGCAGCCCGAGGCTCCGGGAACAAGTGGTCCTTCCTAGATGGCTATGTGCCTTCTCTGCTGCCCCATGCTGCAGGCTTGCCTGAGATGTTGCTACATAGGCATTCAAGTTCCCAGCATTTTATATGTGATTCAGGTCCTTTGAAGTCTGAGAAGCACACCTAGTCTCCCTCTCCCTCTCTCCCTCTCTCCCTCTCTCCCTCCCTCCCTCCCTCCCTCTCTCCCTCTCCTCTCTCTCCCTTCCTTTTGAGGCAAGGTCTTTCTAAATTGCCCAGGCTGGGCATGACCCTGCAATCCTCCTGTCTGAGCCTGCCAGAGTCCTGGCATTACAGGGATGTGTGCCCAGCAAATGTGAGATTTTTCTTGTGGAAGTGGCCTCTTAGCCACTGAGGCCAACTGTGAACAGCTTCCAAGCCCTCAAAACATGATCAAAAGAAAAGTTTCTTTTGATTGGCGAGGGAATGGGCTAAGCTGTGCGGCTAAGGATCAGCCTTCTTACAGCCATCCTACCTGGTCAGGAGTCTGACTCTGCTGCACAGTGGGCAGGTCAAGTTCCTTAACTCTCCTGTGTGACTCAGTCTCCTTTTTGTGAAATAGAGATAAGAGAGGCAGCTCCTAGGCCACATCTATTCAGTGCATTCATTCAGCTAACCTGATTGAGCACTTAGTGTGCCAAGCTTGGTTCTAGGAATACGGCAGTGAAAAACGAGAAATGAAACAGAGAAAGTCTCTTGGTGTCAGAGGAGACTGCTGGAATAATCAAGGCAAGAGGCGCTGGAGGCTTGGACCCAGGTTAGAAGTGAGGGACTGAAAAAGGGACCTACTTTCAAATTGAAGCCAAGAAGCTTTGCTGAGAGATTGACTGGAGACAGGGAAAGGGGGGCAGGGCTCCAAGGTGACTCCAGGACTTGTAGCCTGAGCAACTGGAAGAGGGGATGCTCTTTGCTGAAGGGCTGGTGCAGCAGGGCAGGTTTGGGTCAGAGAGCTGAGCTTTGTTTGCACACGTCCACTGTGAGATGCCTCCGAAAGGCCCACTTAGGATGGTAAGATTTGTGTGCAGAGTTCAGGGTGCTCTCTGGGCTAGAACTGTACATACTTAGGTAGCATCTACTTTATGCTTCTTAGTAATGCATTTTTTTGGTTTCTCAGTATTTAAGTCTCTTTGACCTCTAACATTCAAAATTCTAAGTGATTAAAACATTCGCAAGCTCTTTTATTCAGTCTGTGTGGATTGGTTAAGAGAAAGTTAATTGTCTTGACACCAACAACCACCTGCTTTCCATGAATATTTGTAATACTGTCTGAAAGTTCTCTACAAAGCAGCTCAGAAAAAGTGATTTGTCTCTTAGATTTTGTAACATGAGGCTTGGGTTGGAATTAGCGTCCTGCATCTAGGGTCCCAGCGCTCTGACCTGGCCCACAGCTGGGAAACCTCTGGCAAAGCAGAGCCCAAATCTGAAGCTTCATTTGACCACCCGGATTGGATGCGATTTCTGTGGAGACTGTCAGGCACCAATAAGTTTTATGTTCCTATGTTCCTGCTTCCAGAAGCCAACGAATTCTCCTTTGACAGTTTAGGAAGAGTTGAGTCCCATGGAAATGTATTTGCAACTATTCTTATTTCAACTTCAGAACAATTTGATTTTTCCTTTTCACGTTCTGTGGAATGCAGAACTATTCTGTGTCCTTGGTGGGGAGAGAGAAACTTCATAATATCCCTTTGGCACTGCTGGGAAATCTTGACCTGTGCATGGAGAATTGAGTTCATATAATATTTTTTTTCTAAGCAGTTTAGCAACACTTGAACTTATTTGTGAAGAATAAGTTGTAAGCCTTCAAGTTTTAGTGCCTAGATCAAGTTTTCTATATTCTTATTTATATATATTATATATAATATTTATTTCTAATCTTCTACCTGAATTTAAAACAGGGGAGCATAGGATTTTAACAGAAACTTCATTATAGAATGTCGTAGCTAAATCTCTGTCACTTAAATCCAGACTGGCAAGTGGTCTGCTTTGGTGAACTACTTTATCCGCTATTTGTGCCAGTTTTGGGGTCTGTTAACATATGTCCACTCTGGGACATTTGTCACTGGTTCTTAAACTTACTCCTTTGCTTTAAGCTAAGTGGGCTTTGCTTTTTGTTTTTAGCACCCTTTATGCAATAAGAGAGCCTAACACAATCATTGGCTTGGAATGGAGCTGTTAGAGAAAGCAGAACAATTTGCAAGATGATTATATGTTTAGAAGTGATAAATTCAGAGTGGGGTCTTGGAGGGGTTCATTCTGTATACAGACATTACAGATTTATTGTGGACCCCAGTATCTTGTCAGATGCTTCTGGTGGCCAGATTCCACCAGCTAGGAAAACACATTCCCTCTCTCAGGAGTCTTATGGTTTTTGAATTCTCCAATGATAAGTGTTTGTAAGTGTGGCTTAGTTTAGTCCATAGCGTTCCAAGATAATGCTACTTCCTATTACACACCAGAAGCACAAGTATAAGGACTTACTTTGTTGTTTAAATATTTACTAGGTTAACTCTCCCCCAGAGTGACTAGTTAACAAGTAGGTAGGAAACACAAAACTGTGAAATGACAAGTGAAGCCATCAGGTGTATTAATTAAAAAATGTTGTCGACTTAAAATGTTACACGGGCACAACCGTTTCATTTTCACTGCAGTTTACCAAGTGCATGCTGTGTGGTTGGTATGTGGGGCTGCTGGTCTAGGAGTTGGACAGGGCAGCTGTCTCCTGGCCAAGAGGGGATGGAGAGATGGAGGTAATTAACTGATGCAAGGGTGCTGGAAGAAATATGCAAGAAGTGTTTATTAAGTATTTATTGACTGTGTTGTGCAAGTGCAATGCAAAAAGAAGATTTATATCCAAGTTCGAATGTTTTCATTTGTACCCAGAATCTATTTCTCTAGAGATGATTTTAAAGTAACTTTTCTGGGTGAAGCAAAAAATTCTGTAACCACTTACTTGCTTATTATTGGGGAAATCATGACTTTGGGAGCAATTTTAGTTCAATTCTCAATGACTTCTGTCTTAAGTGTAAAATTCCCTGAATTGTAGTCACAGCTTGTTTTCAATAGCATCTTGTTGACCAATTGGATATATTGGCTTTCCTTATGTGGACCAATGTTTAAACTGTAGAGATGATTCGAACAAACTCCTTAACGTTCTTTATTACTAGGAAGTTCAGAGAAGCCAGCGTCCTGTCCAAATCCTCCATGCACAATTAAAAAAAAAAAATCTACCATATGGAAGAGGTCCGATCTTTGAAAACATCCTTGCAAATGACTGCGTGTTTAATAAGCATGGAGGTTTTTCATCACTTTTATGTCCTGCAATATTGGTACCTTCAGCTCAACCACATAAAGCTCCAGTTCTCAGATCTAAAAGTCCTTCTGTTCTCTTCAGAGGGTGATCGACTGCCTGGAAGACGAGAAGGAGGCCCTCACCTTGGCCATGGCTGAGCGACTGCGGGACTATCAGGAGCTTGTGCAGGTGAAGACTGGCCTCAGCCTGGAGGTGGCGACCTACAGGTAAGGACTCTGTGCCCTGTTCGGCTTCAAACCAGTGGTGTAAGCTCACTGTAGCCTTCAAGGCATCCTTGTGGCTTTTGATGAGCAGAGGAGCCCTCGGCATGGCTAGGTGAGGAGTTGCAGGGCCAAAGCGAAAAGACCAGGGGCTTGCTCAGATCACTGGGCAGGTGACAGCTGAGCCTTGCCCTCTTGCCTCGTGTAGCTGTTTAAGAGCCTTGCACATGTCACCTTGGTGGATTACATACTGTGTTTATAGAGGACCAACACTAGAGAAGTTACAGAGCTAGAAATTGGAGGGCCAGAATTTAGACCCGGGAGGCCCGAGTCCATCTACCTGTTGTACTGTTGCTTCAAATCTCAGGGCACTGATGCCCCGGACCCTCCCCCACCACATGGGTTTGGCCTTGAAAAACTGTATTTGTGCCATGACAGTAGCATGAAACGCTTGGGGAGCTGGCTTTGTTTGTCAACATGTTGACTTGAATTTAACCTAAGCAGCCCAGGTGGGAAGGTTGCAGAGCACCCAGAGGGACTGCATGCTGAGCAGGCACAAGATGCAGGGATCCTAAGCAGAACTGCTTTCTTCCATTGATGTGACCCCTCTCTGCCCCGAGTTGGTCACTGGTCTTTGGTTGATGGGATGTCCCTTACTTCCTGGCAGCTTTCACGCTTAACAAGGCTGCTGCCACCAAGGGCCACAAACCCAGGTTTCTTCTCGCAAGAATGATGACAAAACTCAACATTATGGAGCCCATGCTGCCTGCCAAACCTGGTGCTGAGTACTTTGTGGCTGGTCTGAAGTGGAGCCATGCACCCCTTGTACAGATGAGAGAGAGAGGCCTGGCAATGAGCACAAATCGATCTCAGGTGTGAACAAGCTTCGGCGACTGCCCTGGCAGAAGAGTAGGAGACATAGCTGTTCATGCGCTGTTTCAGTGGCATCATCCTTAACAGATGACAGAGTTAAACTTGGAGGGGATAAGAAGGGGACTCTGGTTGGAGACAGAGCAAAGACAGGGCCCAGACCCGGTTCATTACGCCTTGCAGGCTGCCTCTGCCATCTGTGATCATGAGTCTTTGCTCTCACAGTATCGAAGTGGCCTGAGTTGCTTTGATGCCCATGAAAAAACAGGCTATCTGGAGGTGTGTGCTTGTAGTCCATACTGCAGCCTTGTGTCTGCCTGGTTGTGTTTTCTGGAAGACTTGTACCAGCCTGGCTTTCACCCCAGCCCTCATCTCCATCGGTGAAGTGGGGCCGGCTATCAGGCGGCCCCCAGCCTGTGCCCAGGGAGGCTGCTTAGGGGTGAGGTGAGGTCTTCCCAGGGGCACAGCAATCCCTGGACGATCTCAGCTGATTTGAGGGCTGGTCCTGGAGCTAAGCCTTGATTCCTCCCACTGAGAGCCATGCTGTGGCTGAGTTCCACAGCAGGGACCCTTGTGCAGGGCTCAGAGTTAGGGGCAAGGAGGCACCCGCCTGCTGTCCTCCCCAGGTCCTTATCTGGCACTCCTGGAAATCTCAGGAAGAATTGCCAGTTGATTGGTTGCATATTCCCATACATGTTGTGTGAGATGATGTAAACTTTGCTAATAAGGAGTACATCAAAACAGGCTTTATTGGGGGAAAGAAAGTGTACGTCAGGATTCTTTTCAGTGTAAATGACAGAAACTCTCCCCAGACTGGCTCAAGTTCTGCAAAGAATGTATTATTCATCTAACTGAAAAAGACCCGAGTTTCAGGCATAGTTGGTTCAGGTGGGGGATGAAGCTGCCTCTACCTTCCCTGGTCTCATTCTTCCGGGCTCTTCTCACTCATGGGAACTGGGCCTCGAGCAGGCTCTAGGGTACCAACTACTCAGCCTCGAGCCCCGGGTTCTGCTGTGGTCCCTGCACCCAGCTCTCTGGCTGTGTGCTGCAGAGTGGACGTGGTCAGCCTCTCTGAGTCACATGGCCTGGGACTGGCGTGGCAGGGGGCCCGCAGCAGGCACAGGGCCAGGGCGATACCAAACACGCCCAGGAACTGACTTCTGGGCCTGTGTTAGGTAACACCTGGTGTCAGGGGAATCTCTTCCCCACAGAGGTGGTTAGATTTTCCTATTTCCTTTTTTAATTGTTGTCTGGGTTGCAATCAGGAGACTTTTCCTCTTGTGCTTTGTTTTACTGGGATTCTAAGCCTCTTCCCTGCCCTGTCCTGCCTGTAGTTCTGGGTCCTATAAAGATGAGAGTGCACAGGTGGACAGCTTGCCTGGGAGTCCAGTGCCTGGCTTTCTGGAAGGGTATTCACAGTCCTCCCTGCCTAGCCTTTTCCAGGGCATTGTTGGTGAGCCATTTTTGCTCACTGCCAGCAGCTTTCCTGTTGGCAGGGACAGAGTTTATTGCTTGTCTATTGCTGGCATTTCCCTAGCCCACCTACGGACTGGTGTGGCCATCTCCTGGGCACTTGGAGTCATTGGTGCTTTTTAGAGGGTGAGCAGTGGATTTTGCTGCACCTCTCTCTGACATCCAAGTGTACGTGGAGAAAACACTGAGCCCTGGCAGGGGCTGGGATGCTCCTGGCCCCGCCTAGCCGCGGGTGATCCGCGTCAGTGTTAGAATTCCTGCCTCCAGCTCTCCAGTTTAGTCTGGGAGATGCCCACAGACATCAGAGGCCTAGAGGCAGTTGAGTAGAACTCACCTCTTTGTATCAGTCAAAGCCCAGCGTGTTTAATTTTATCACCAAAGACAGTCTTGAAATAAACTCTTGTCATCCTCAGTGTGACTCTTTCCTAGCAGTCTGTGCTATTGCTCAAAATCTGGGGACAGACACTGAAATTCACATTTGTATTTGTGCACCTTTGATCTAATGAACTTTATTCTTTCTCTAAAGTGCCCACCGGCTCTTTACAGACCTTGACCCACCATTTTTGAGAAAGCTGACCTTCCCCCCGCCCTGCTTTACAGAGGTGGTAGGATAGTCACAGCGGCGTGGGGCAGAGGGACTGACGGTGGCCGAAGCTGAGGCTAGAATTGCTCACACTTCTGACTTCATGTTGATTTTCCCCATGTTTTCTTTCTGGTGGCCATTGCCCACTCCCCTTCCCCCCAAAAAACCAGCTCGGTGACTAGTTACTATCTTGTGATTCATACGATTGCACACCTTGTGTGACAGGGACAGGGCTGGGGCTCCTAAAATCTTACTGAACATTTTGCTGCAGTTTATCTGCTGACCAAGGCCAGCTCTCAAGGCCAGCCAGGACTCTCTGAGTCCTTCCCAGGCCGGATATCTGGCTCTTCCTGGAAGCTTCATAGTGAAAGAGAAACACGAAGTTGTAAGATAACAAAATTGCATATTTATGATTTCCAAATACAGACTTGCAATTTATAAATATATAATTTAATAAAGTAAGCATAAAATGATAAAATGGAAACCAAGCAAACTCCTGAGTTCTCGACTGGAGGTTTTTATCAAGCGTTGTCAGCCCATTCGTGGTGAGGAAAGATACAGGTGTCCCGCCTGCAGGTGACCATGAGAGTGAGTCCTTCTGGTGCCTTCCAGGAGACGAGCAGCATGGTCACTGCCTTTGCCCCTTGCATTGCAGCTAGCGATCAGCAGTAGCCATGGTGCTGGGCTTGGGGTGATGACTGCCAGGGGAAGAGGAGGCATGGGGTGCCTGCAGGCCTGTGGGGCTGTGCTTGCTGCCATCTGCCTGTCACCAGTGTGGTCACATGGGACTCGCGGTGCTTACCACCTGGTATACAATCGCCTGTGAATGTTGATTGCACTGTCAGCTCAGTGGTTATAGGAGAGATGCTCAGAGACAAGATGGAATGTGGTTCTCAGCCCGGGCTGCATCTGGAGACCCTGGAAAGGCATTGGCCTCTGGCCCTAGCCCTAGAGATTCTGATTAAATTCACGGGGCAGGAGGAGGAATGGTTGTTTTAAACCCCACCTAGAAGGTTATCAGGAGCTGCCAGTACAGAAAACCACTGGTCCTGGGCTTACCGCAAACAAGGTAGTCTGTGTCTGGCAGCAATAGCGGCATGAAACATTGCAAGCTTGTTGGAAATGCAGAATCCCAGACCTGCCCTGAATCTACTGGGTCCAAGACAGCACCATGTGCACACTGCTGCTTGCAAAGTAGCCTGGGGCAGGATAAGTGCTAAGTCAGACCATAGCAGCCTGGAGTAGAAGACCAAGAATAGATGTAGGAAAGGAAGAATGTCAGGATGCTGTACAGACTCACACTAGACCCTGCAACGCAGGCTGTCCCTGCAGGGCCACAGTGGACCCGCCTGAGGTCACAGAATCCTTGGGATCTACCTGGCGCTGACCTGGATTGGATGGAATTTGAATTGCTGAACACCCTAGATGAGCAATGGAGCTCCTTCCGTACTTCCTTATTTTGTAGATTCATGTCCACATGAATAGTTGCTCTGATTTTTCCCAACATGTTGCTATAAAAATTCCAAACATAAGAGCTGAAAAAATCATGAGCACTCTGTACCTGCTCTCGGCTGTTCTCTCCAGTGAACATGGTACCAGATTCACTCTGTCTCTTGAGCGTTGCTGTCCATCCCTGTTAGCATCCTGGAGTAGCCTGCCTGTACCTCTGACCATTCGGAGATGACGAGTAGTGACAGCTGTCCTTTGTTTAGTACCTGCTGTGTCCTAAGTGCTTTGTAGACAGTATCGCCAGTCTTTATAACTTCATCAAAGAGGCACATTTTTCGTGGGATGAAGCCCAAGTCTAAGGAAGCTGTTACCTAAACAATCACAGCTGGTAAAAAGAGAGCCTGAGCTTTGAACTTCAGGCCTTAAACCAGGGTTTGCCCAGCCCACACTCTGCTGCCTGTGGGGACAGACAGAAAGGTACTGTATGCACATGGGTGCTGTGGGCAGAAGATGGTAAAGAGACTCCGCCTGTGTCCTCCGTTCTAGGATGGCGATGAGTGGGGTGCAGTGGAGGCTGGAGGAGGTGGTGCTTGGTTCTGGTGGGAAGGGAAGCCAAGAAACGACTGTATAGTAAGGGCTTTCCAGGCAGAGAAACAGCCTGGGTGAAAGCACCGAGCCAGCATGGTGTTTGTGGCAATGCCGGGCGCACAGGTGTCCCTGAGCAGTAGGATGCCATCATGCAGGGCTCAGGGGGCTGCAAAGGGACAGTGTGTCCTTGGTATTAAAGAAGATAAGCTGTCAATAAGGGAGCATGGATCTGAGTGGTAGGAGGCAAGAGGCCCCAAAGATCTCTCCATCCACTCTGTTTCTGGAGACATTGGGGTTTTTGAGAATCCAAGAGGCTTTCAAGAGGGAGGTGAGATTGGTGAGGGTCTTGAAGGATGCTGTGTGAGGAAATTTGAAAAGAAATATAGGAAAGGGGGAAATAAAGAGGGGTTCGATGTGGAAGGAGGTGAGAGGAGGGAGGAAGAGGGACACGATATGTTTAGGTAAAAAGTCAGACAGGCCAGGCACACTGGCACACACCTGTATTCTGATCTTTCTGGGAAGCCACAGCAGGAGGATTACAAGTTTGAGCCCAGCTTGCCTCCAAATAAAAAATAAAAAAGACAGAGCTCAGTTCAAAGGCCCTAGGTTCAGTTCCCAGTACAAAAAAAAAAAAAAAGGTGAGATGGGATGTTAAAATGACAGAATGTACATTTCAAGGATCTAGTGAAGATGGTTCACTGCCGACTAACAAGGTCAGATGTAGATGTTCAGAGAGGATGATGCAGAGATCTTCAAAGGGTGTTGGATTTGTGGGCCTTGTAGGTGGCTGGGGAACTGAGGAGTTAGGAATTGGACCAACAGAAAAAGGCAGTAAGGAGCTCCAGGTGGACACATATGGCTAAGAAAATGAGCGTGGAGAGAAAAATGCAAGAGGAGTAAGCAGAGGTCTGGGGAGGAGGCAGACTGCAGAGGTCTCAAGTGGCAGGCAGGGGACAGTCCCAGGCTAGCACCATGGGAGGGGAGGCAGCCAAGGAGAGCGGGGTGCAGGAGGTGTGGAGACGGAGTGTGGAGACGGGGTGTGGAGACGAAGGGTCCGTGAGTGGGGCGCGGGCCTGGGAGTCCGCTCCAGTCCCTAGAGTTCTGGGGATGAGGACTTGATGGAAGAGGCCGTGCTGGGCTGAGCAGCGCTGGCTGGAAAGGGGGTCAGTGAGGAGCCCAAGAGACGGGGAAGTTTCGGGGCAGGACCATGTGAGAAGCATGCAGCTCCTTGCTCACCGCTGCAGGCTGGACCACCCAGAACAGAGCCAGCAGGTCAGGAGTTCGGGGATGATGTGAAGATGGCAGAGACAGGAGCGGTGTCCAGAGCCTACAGAGTCCCAAGCCCTCTCGCCGCTGCCAAGAGGGTCTGCTCCTCTAGATTGAGAACGGGTGGAAGCGCAGGTGCTAAATAAATAGCTTCCCCTTCAAAACAACAACAAAGCTATCATCAGCAACAAGCTGTTAGAAAATATAATGGAAAATATTCAGATTTAAAAACTCAGTCAACGGCGAGTTCAGGAATAAACAGTGTAAAAATTGCAAAACCAAAGGATATGAAAACTGTATCGTGAAAGAGAGGCCCAGCCCAGAATTCTGGTCAGGTAGACAATCATGCAGTCTTGGGCAGAATTCAAAAAGAGGCTTTTTATTTTATGTGTTGGCAGGGTTCAGATATATTGATTATCCTAAATTTCACCTCAGAAAAAGGAAGGCATAGTTTCCCAAAAGAAAAATCCTGAAAGAATTCTTGCCTAGCCAGCCATGAAAACATAGAGATGTACTGCTCGAAGTCTTTAAGGCAAAAGTCCTATGAAAAGGTTAAGGTAGAAACAAAGACATCAAAAAAAAAAAAATGTGCTTTGTGCATGTGTGCAGGGGTCACACGCAGCTTCCTCTGTCCTCTCCAATCCCAGCGACAGAGATGGCACATAAACTGAGGACACCATCGTTCAGTTTCTAGTCCACTCGGACTGCTAATGAAGCAACAGAGAACTCCTGATGTTTCTAATTTCATCATTTCAATGCTATTTCTCCATTATTTTTTAGACTGTACCTTTTCATGTCAGGAAGGAAAACATTTCTTAGAGGTTTCTTGAGGTCTAGAGAAGTACATTTCATTTTTTTTTTTACAGGTTAAATCCTGCTTTTTTTGAAGACTTATAAAAATGCAACCTCACAGAGACTTACTTGGTTACTAGGTGAAATATTTAGAATGAATGAAATCTTGGAGTTTTAAGAATACATAACTGAGAAGACCAACTAGCATATATAGTTGCTAGCCAGACAAATAAATTGACCCTCAGTTATCTATAAATTTAAATGATCCCAAATCCCTTCTTCTCTTTACCTTCTTTAATTAGGCCTTTCCCTCTGAGGCTAAAGGAGGTGATGATAGATAACTAGTATTTATTGAATACTTACTCTGTGGCAGCTAGTGTCCTGAGAACTTTCCACTTATTTACTTGATCACCACCACAAACCTATGTGTTCTCCCCATTTCACAAATGGGGAAACTGAGTCACAGTAGATGTGAGCAGCCTGCCCAAGCCTACAGCACTAAGAAGTCGTAGGGCCAAGATTTGGTTCTGGACCACCTACCTCCAGAGCCGTCTCTGTTACCACTCCTTGCGCTTCCTCTCTGTTTTATGAGTAACTTTCATCTCTGTTGATCTTCCAATATTTCTTTTCCAGTCTCTAGTACTGACCTAGAAAGCACTTTTAGAATGGGATTTAATAGCAGCCACAAGGGAACAACCGGAAATGGCCCGGCACTGCCTTCTTGTTTCTCTTCACATAAAGCTGGTGATTCTTCTGACCTTCTTAGGTACAGACCTAGCTTCTCCCTTCTGTTCCACTGTCTTCCCAGTCACTGACGGGCAGTGGGCCCATGTCTGGGGTGGCTGAGGCAGCCCCCTCCATCTGTGGAGCTCTCCTTCCTCTAGGCACAGTGACGAGGTGCTGAGGGGGGTCCTTCTCCCGGCTTTGAGGGCCCTCAGCCTCCTCTTCTTCCCCACCCCCAGCTCCACATCCACGCTTAGCCAGGAGATGCCAAGGTAGCACCACTGAGACCCCGGCCCACAGCAGCTCCACACAGCCACGCTTTGGTCCTCATTTGTGGGGGCTGCACTGTGGAGTGGCCTTGTGCCCACAGTGCCAAACAACAGTGGATATGCCCTGAAATTCTGTTAGGATCGACTATGCCAGACGGACCGTCTACCACCAGGCCAGTTAGGATGCCGGCCCATTAGAGCCTGGAGCCTGGCCAGAGGCCACATTACAACTCGCTTCCACATTATGGATCTGTGTGAGTTCCTTAATGAGACCAGGGACTGGGGTTTTCCAACCGGTTGCTTATTTTCCTGCTGGAGGGGCTGCCAACCTATGGAACTGTGTGAAACGCTCAGTAATAGCCCGTGATTCAGGGGGTTGGCATCTCTCACGTCTCCAGGGCCTCGAGGCAATGTTTTCCTCCACTGCTCTCAAAATAGCCAGGTTTCATGGCAGCCTCAGAGAACGCTCTGCTCCAAGCATTTCTTAAAGTTGTAGCATCTGCTCCTGAAACTGCTCCAGGAAGAATATTAGAGGAAATCTGAGTGCTTTGTGTCTGCCTTTGCCACTAAGTCCCAGGGCCACATCAGCAGGGGCCAGATCTCTGCCTGCCCTTGAGGTGCACGTGTGTCTGGGGTGTGAACTCCACAGCCGGCGCCTGGCTCTGCACTTGGCCCTGTGCTGGGCATTCAAGGTGGAGAAAGGGACACATGCCCCGCCCCGTGGGATCCGGCTACCAGTGGTGGGACACACATGAAGGACTCTCACAGGAGAGCCCTGATGGGGGTGTTTTGGATGAAATCACCAAGAGAGATTTGCTGAATTTGCTTTCATGAATATGGCCTGGAGGGTCCATCTGCGGGATTTGTATGAAATCCCACCATCTCTGGCCTTGCAGGGAGACCTAGTGTAGGGCCGAGGAGGCATCAGGAGCCCAGGCCATCTGGGTTTACGTCTCACTCTTTTCCTGGTGAGCTGAAGGCCTGTGGCCGAGATGCCGTCTCTGTACTCCAGCCTCTCACTGGCAGGATAGGAGTGATGACCTGGGCCCTGTGTCGTGGGCAGCCAGGAGCACATGAGTGGTCGCGCTGTGCCCATGCTCGGTGTTGTGCGGCCGAGGAAGGGCTCGCCAGGTGAGGGAGGGATTGGTGCTGCTTCTTGTCCCCCTTCCCTGACTACACGCCCTGCGCCCATCCTGAGCTCAGTAAAAGCTTGGCGATGCTTTAGATTTCCTCCGAAAGAACAGAACCATCCTCTCCTGAGGGCTGGCAGGGGAACCTGCCATTGATGTCTTCTGCTGACCTGAACCCTCATAACCACCATCCGTCCTGGCTTGGCCTGAGTCAGAACCCCTGTGGCACCCAACCAGGCTCTAAACCAGAACGTGGCCATCTCCCCCTGCCTTGCTCCGGCTGCCTTAGCTGCAGGATGCCCCTCTTCTGCTGCTGTTATCTCAAGGCACAGCCCCTTGGAGTCTGGCTTTTGCCCTGAATGTTCCTCTGATTATACAGATCTCAAGGTTTCCTCAGTGATGGAAGCTGTTTGCGTCCCTGAAATCTAAACTGCTTGGTCATGAGGGTGTGGAACTAGCTGGCGGCCGGTGTCCTGTTTCCTGGCCTCCCTCCTGAGCGGCAGGGCTGGGCCCAGCCCCTGGTGTCTGCGCATGTGTGTGCTTCAGCCGCTGCTTCCTTGGCAAGCCCACCTTTGTGCCCCTCCAGGGGATCCCTCCTTTGCTTTCTCCCAGCTGTCCACGGGATTCTTGCGTTTATGGGAATCACCACAGTTAGCCCAGCGGAAAAATGTCTCAGTGCGGTTTGCATGAGCCGCCAAGTCCCTGCCGGGATCTGGGCTCCCTGCTCTGTTTTCCTGCCTAGCTTGCAATACTATTATCAGCATTTCCAAGTGGGCTGTGGTTCTGCTTGCCCTTTGCCATCTACAGTGTATTTCTGGGAACTGGGGTTAGTGACTTCACAGTGTTGCTCTAGCAACCAAACAACTCTTGAGCCTGAAGCTGTCAGCGGCCTCAGGGGTCCCTGGAGTGCCCAGCTGAGGGGGCTGTGGGCCCCTCCCTGCTCAGTGCCAGGGCCTGAAGTGGTGGGTGTGCACAGCAATTTAAGACTAATTTCAGAGTTCAGAAATCATCTAGTTAGGTACTTTTCACCATTTTATGGAAAGAGCTAACAAGATAGCACTCTGGATGGACTGAAGCCCTTGGAGGGATATGTGAAGTAGGGGGTCTGAAGTTCTACCTGTACCCCTCCCTCATCGTCTCTATTCACCCCTAAGATGTCCCCATGGACCCCAGTTTGAAAACCACAGATGCAGCCCATCTACCTTGCTCCCCTCCCAGACACTCTGCGGCTAGACTGCAGTGGGACTTGCAGGTGTTCTGGGGCCCTGAGCCCCTTCCTGCTCCCCAGAGAAGCCGGACCCTGATGTTGCCCACTGTGCCCTTCTCTCTGCCTGGTGCACGTCCTCCTTGTCCTGGGTGTGGGGGAGGCTTTCCAGAGACCCTGGCTCACCAGTGCTTCTGAAGCCCTGGCCACTCGATCTCTTCATTCGGCTGGTACCTGCTGAGCAGTTCTCAGGTGGTGGCAAGTGCTGTGCTGGGTGCCAAGGATGGCAGTGAGCAGAGTGGCGCAGCCCTGCTGGGGTCTGTGGAGGCTGGCAGGCGGGCTCCCCACCCCCTCAGTGGGCACAAGTCCTAAAACATCGAACAGATGCTACCCGATGCTTTTTATGAGAAGTACTCTCCTCTCTTTTTATGAGAAGTACTCCCCTCTCTCCTGCTCTCTCTCTATCTCATTTTATTTTTATTATTGGTATCCTTTTGTGATGCATCATAATTACATTCATCTTGGGGAAGTGGTACATGTACATTATCACATCTTGATCATTTTTATTCACCCTCCATCCTGCTCTCTTTGATTTCTTAATTATTTTTTAAAATTCTTTTTACAGGGCCTTATTGGAAGGAGAAAGTAATCCTGAGATATTAATCTGGACTGAGCACATTGAAAACATGCCACAAGGTAAATGTAAGAAAAGCTCATTATTTAACTTCAAAATGCTTTCCATCTGAACCGTTCATTCCCTGGGGAGAGAGGAATGCAGGGTTTATCCAGAAGGGCGGGGCTTAGCTGTGGGTTTTCAGGTAACAATAGCTAATCTGTCTTTTAAGTACCAGAAAGACTTTAGTTCAGTGGGATATAATTTAAATTGTTATGTAAATGAGAATAGGTGGGAAAAGTCCTTAATAAACTTATTTGCTCACCTGACCCATATTTTGAGACTCTTCGCAGCTCACATGGGGCTTGTGGAGAGCTAGGCAGGGTGAAAGGTGAGGATGTGGACTTGTTTGTCACACCCTTGAAAGGGACATACTTTTCTTTTCCAAAGCAGACAGCACTGGTTGTAACCAGCAAGGGAGGTATCCTCTGAGTAGCAGGCAGTCAACACCTTAGAACCTGCTACCCTACGGGACACAGGTGGGGACAATTGTACTGCTGCCAACACCTTAGGTTGGGATGGCACCTTAGGAAGATGTGTCTGGGTGTCCTGAGTACTGTGTTAGTTCAGGGTGCAAGCTTCAGGGCAGGGCCATCCTTCTTACAGTCATGGAGCCAATGTAAGAGAATCTGGTGTTCATTAGAAATACCTGATAACTTCTAGGATGACTTTAAAAAAAATGTAAGTCCTATTAAATCTTAGAGAAATTCTGGCTAAGCAGTGACAGACTTAAATTTTGTATAGTACATTCACTATGCAGTTGTCTCTCTGTATCTGGGGGAGATTGGTTTCACCCCACAGTCTGGTTGCTTGAACACTAAAATCCGTGGGTGCTTAAGTCCCTTATATAAAATGGTGCAGTGCTTGCATAGAACCTACGCACATCTTCCTGAATACTTTAAATCATCTCTAGATGACTTATAATAACACAATGTAAATGCTGTGCCAATAGTTATTATGCTATATTATTTAGGGAGTAATGACAAGAAAAATGTCTGTACATGTTGAACACAGGTGCATTTTCTTTCCCAGTATCTTTGATTTTTGGTGGTTGAATATGCAGATGTTGAACCCATAGAAGTGGAACCCACAGAACCCATGAACTCAGTAATTTTAGTTTAGTCTCACTGTTCCAAGTAGGCACTTCACGTTTTTGTCACTGGGTTCCAAACAATAACTTTGGTGCTAATCATTTGTGACTGCAGGAGATTTGGTCTTAGACTAGACAACATCCAGCAAGTTTGCAGTCTAATTTGAGAATAAGTCTGAAAGAATGCAAAGATGTCCATGAATATGGTCATTAACCATCCTGCCTGGCGTCAGTTAACATCTGAAATCTATAAAAGAAGTGTTATTCCTTCACTAAATTTCAAGGTTTACCTGTTACCTAAATTGTTTACATGTGGATACATAAGTCTGGAAGGAGGAGAAACATAACCTAGAAGGAGGAGAAAGAAATAAAAGGGTCCAGGACCAAGTTCCACGGGGGTCTACCATTCTAAGTCAGGAGCTTGTTCATATTTTACTAGTGGTGACTTTGGAGCCCCAGGAAGAGAGCTAACAGGAATCTCTGTTAATTTGTTTGATTCATTGTTTTCCAAGCTTCTTTAAAGAAATAGAGATTTCATATTTGTAAACTAAACATATTGTAGCAATTGCTTATTATGCCAAAAGAAGCAAGCTTTAGAATAAAGATTACTAGTTGTGAACTCTTCTATTCAACTTTGAGCTTCCAGCTAGTTTTGTGTCCTGCCTGGAACTATTTGTTTAGTAAACCTACAGAGAAGTTCCTAAGTAGAGAATTAATCAATACTTATCACTGCACTTATGTGTCTTTTATAAAATTGCCTATGAAATGTTTGTCTTGCAACAATAAAATGATAGACCTGGAGCCAGTCTGTGATCTTCCATGGTTTTTTTGTTGTTGTTGTTTGGTGCTGGGGATCGAACTCAGGGCCTTGTGCTTGCAAGGCAAGCACTCTAACCACTGAGCTAAATCCCCAGCCCCACTTCCATGTTTCTTGTTGAACCTTAATTTAAAAACAGAGGGTTCTGCTACTGTTTCCTGGGGGTTCATCTCCTGGGAGTTCTCAGTTTAAGATCAGTACGTTGACTTGAAAAGAGGAATTTCTGTGGAAAATGTCTTGGTCTGGTGTTTTTTTCCCTGTATCCTGGTATCTGAAGGAGGCCCCTGGCCTTGGCTGTCATAAAGGACACCGAGGAGGAGAGAGGTCTCTGTCCTTGCTCAGTCCGATGGGGCGCGGGTAAACACTAGGGGGCGCTCTCGGGGCAGATGTTATTTCCGGCCATGTTCTAACTCCTGGCTGCCATTCCCGTCAGCACCCAGAGAGTTTGGGCACCGGAAGGGTAGCTCTCTCTGTAGCCAGATGCCCTAAGGATACCTCCTCAACTCTAGGATTATGACATTAGAACAGGTGACAGTGTTGACAACCTGTCTGCTTCCTGCTGCAGCACCTTTTGAAATGACACAGTTGTCAAATGTGAAAGTAGAAGAGAGCAAGAAGCCTTAAAAAGTGCAGTTCTTAAATACCTGCTGGCCTAACGGAGAAACCAGTAAAAAATAAAAGCATGTTAAACAGAAGAGAGGTGTGCTATTTGGTGTTCAATAATTATACACTTTGTAATTATAGAGCTCTTCTCTGCTGAAATAAGTAAAATGAACTTATTTCAACAAAGTAGAAATTAATGATTCTGAACTATCATAATATTGTGACATTTCAGCCACAAACACCAGCACCTCTGACTTCTCTGGCACATACTCTACTCTTTAGCATCAGACCTCTGACACTGCTGTTGAGATGCATGAATATTTTAAAATCAGTAACTGGAGAAAAGTGCTAGGTGGAAGTATTTGGGGTGCTATATGTTATTGTGTCAGGATTTCTAAAGCCATCGAAAAACTGATTTGGGGACTGAAAATCTTTATTTATAAGGACCTTCCTGGGGTAATAGTATTTATTTTGAATGGGATTTGACTTGGAATAGTGCTTTTATGGTTTAGGAAAAAAAAGGAACGCTGCCTGTCATCTTAATGAGCCATTTGTTCCATTCCTACAGATTTCAGAAACTCATCCTATCGATACACTGACTCAATATTACAGAGGAAAAATGAAAGAAATCTGTTTCCAAAGCAGAAAACATCTTTTGTGGGTTTAAATCATAGCTCAGCCGTGTATTCTAACGGGCACCTTGGATCTCAGACAGCTACGTCTGTCGGAAGTACTGCCAGAAGAGGGTTCCTGGCCCCGGGATCATCTGCCTCAGCTACTACCTGGCAAGAAAACATGTATGAGAAAACTGTCAACAGTCAAACTGATTTCCGAACTTTCTCTCCAACCCGAGGTCTTGAAAGAAATACTGACGCTCAAGTGAGAACATTCCCTGACAGACCAAAAACTGAAGGTACAAGGGATGCCCCCACATATGTAGTCAAAGGCTCCGCTGTCACCCAAGAGTCAGGCCGAGATTACTGGGACAGTGTGACGGCAGGTGCTTCAGAGCGCACTCGCTCAAATGAGAGGACTATCATTTTGGGAAAGAAAATAGAAGCAACAGCCACGAGGGAGCAAGAAAGAGATAGACTGGGAACCATCAAAATGAAGCCAGAAGAGAAGATGTTTGATTCCAAAGAGAAAGCTTCAGAGGAAAGAAACTTAAGATGGGAAGAGTTGACAAAGTTGGATAAAGAAACAAGAAAGAGAGAAAGCCAGCAAATGAGGGAATGGGCCAAAGGGCAGGAATCACTGAAAGAGAAGAGTGTGAAAGAAAGGGAGAGTCCCATTAGTCTAGGAGTGTCCCAGGGCAGCAGGTCAGAGGTGTCCCTAAAAGACGTGCAGACACCTGGAAAGAAGGATATTGGCGACAGTAAGGGTAGCAAAGCAGTAACAAGAGAGACCAGATTCAGGCTGGACGCCAGCCACACTGGTGGTGCCCTGCAGGGCGACTCCACGACAGAAACGATAGCAGAAAACATCGTCACGAGCATCCTGAAGCAGTTCACCCAGTCTCCTGAGGGGGAAGCACCTGCCAACTCTTTCCCAGATACAAAAGTCACTTACATAGACAAGAAAGAGATTCCTGGTGAAAGGACAACAAAGACAGAGATAGTCGTGGAGTCTAAACTGACGGAAGATATCGATGTTTCTGATGAAGCCAGGCTGGACTACCTTTTAAGCAAGGATGTCAAAGAAGTGGGGCTAAAAGGGAAATCAGCAGAGCAGATGATAGGAGACATAATCAACCTTGGTCTGAAAGGGAGAGAGGGGAGGGCAAAAGTGGTCAATGTGGAGATCGTGGAAGAGCCCATGAGCTACATAGGTGACAGGAGGACGGAGGAGTTCTCCACCCCCTTCCAGGTGGAGGAGGTTGATGATGTGTCTCCTGGCTCCAGGGGGCTTGTGGAGGAGGAGGGTGATGGAGAAACCCAGGTCACATTCTCAGTTAATCAGCGTCAAAGGACCGGGCAACCCCGGGAGAACGTAACTCATGTGGAAGAAGTGGCGGAGGCAGGCGACTCAGAGGGAGAGCAGAGTTATTTTGTGTCTACCCCAGACGAGCACCCAGGCGGGCGTGACGGAGAGGATGAAGGCTCGGTGTACGGGCAGATCCACATTGAAGAAGAGTCCACCATCAGGTACTCCTGGCAGGATGAAATCGTGCAGGGGACTTGGAGAAGGAGAAAGAGGGACAACGAGGCAGGAGAGGACGTGAAGGACATAGATGTTCCAGCACGTTCCCTGAGGGCCGACATGGGTTCTGCCCATTGGAAGGAGGAAGCTAGTGGTGAATTTCACGCTGAACCCACAGTCATTGATAAAGAAATCAAAATACCACATGAGTTCCACACCTCC
Organism: Hystrix cristata; assembly: GCA_004026905.1. Lineage (NCBI taxonomy): Eukaryota > Metazoa > Chordata > Mammalia > Rodentia > Hystricidae > Hystrix > Hystrix cristata. Next base: position 188,193 of record PVJO010000833.1, read on the forward strand.
ATACGTGGTGCCTTCTCCAAGGAGCCCCGAGAACACCTGGTGGAGGTCATCGGGAAGCTGGAGGAAACCCTGCCGGAGCGCATGAAGGAAGAGCTGTCTGCCCTGACCAGAGAGGGCCAGGGCGAGCCGGGCAGCGTCTCAGTTGACGTAAAGAAACTCCAGAACTCTGGTGGCAGTTCTGTGACCCTCGTCGCTGAGGTTAACCTCTCCCAAACTGTGGATGCCGATCAGTTAGACCTGGAGGAGCTGAGCAGAGATGAAGCCGATGAAATAGAGAAAGCGGTGGAGTCGGTGGTACGAGAGAGCTTGACCAAGCGACATGGCCGAGCGCCTGGTAGCCCGGACAGGGACGATGGAGTGGAGGCTCCAGCTGGTGGCGTTCACTTCAAGCGCTGGGCCACCAGGGAACTGTACAGCCCAGCTGGTGAGAAGGATGATGCCAGCCAGGTTCCTCGCAGCCCCAAAGAGCCCACTACCCAGGGCCCAGTGTCGGCCACTGTGGAGGTCAGCAGCCCAACGGGCTTCATGCAGTCACACGTGCTGGAGGACGTAAGTCAGTCCGTGAGGCACGTTAAACTGGGGCCCACTGAAATCTGGAGGACTGAGCAAGTCTCCTACGGAGGACCCACTGCCAAGGTGGTGGAGGTAAGTGAGGACCAAAGTCAGGCAGCCAGCGTGCAAGCAGCCAGCCGGTCTGTGAGGCACTTTACCGTGGGTCCCAATCAAAGTCAAGTGCCCACAGAAGTTGTCTTCCAAGGCCCCGTCCCTGCCTGGCAGGAGGCGGGGGGCACAGAAGAGCCCAGCCTGGTGGAGCTGTCCACAGACACTGACAGAGCGGGGAGGGGCAGTGCATTTGGGACCGAGCAATTTCATGCTGAACAGGGAATTAATTTTCAGGGTCCCATTTCTGGGGCAGCAAGGGCTGGTGATTATTTTGCAACTGAAGAGTCAGTGGGCACCCAGATTTCTGTAAGGCACCTCCAGTTAAGCCCTAAAGAAGGGTTCATGGAACAAATCCAGTTCACAGTGTCCCCCTCAGACAAAGTAGAGGGGTGCGTCAGGGGGGATTCTGTACACACTGAAGAGCTGCCAGGGCCTGTCGATATCGGGCCTCAGGGGCATCGAGCCACTGAGCAGGTGCTGTCCCAGTCCGTGGTGTTCAGCAACTCGGAAGGCCCTGGGCACGGTGGGGGCTCAGCAGATGCGACCCGGGCCACTCGTAGTTACGCTTCAGGTAGAAAAATCCTCATGACTGAAAAGAGCACATTCCAAAGGGTTGTTTCTGAATCGCTTCAGCAACATGATACAGGGGACATGTCCGGGCCAGAAATGACATCAGGCGTTAGCAGGTCCTTCAGGCACATTCAGCTAGGTCCTACAGAGACCGACACCTCAGAACATGTTGTTATCCACGCACCCACGTCCCAAACATTTGCACTTGCTGGCTCGGAGGAGCCCCCTGAGCTAGGTGAGCCAGCCAACAGCAGCAGAACCCGAAGGCACCTTGCCCTGGGGCCCAAAGAAACTTCCTTTACCTTTCAGATGGATGTGAGTAGCAGGAAGGCTACCCCCACCTGGACACAAGAGGCAGGGACGGAAATGGAAGCTCACAGCGCCTCCGACCCTGTCGCCTGGAGGGACGCTGACAGTAGGAAGGATCGGGCGGCTGGTGTGAGCTCTGGGGCCTCTGCTGCAGATGGAGCACAGACCCACAGAGAGGAGCAAGCTGGCTTTGATAAGACGGTGCAGCTGCAGAGAATGGTAGACCAAAGGTCGGTGATTTCAGATGAAAAGAAGGTCGCTCTCCTGTATCTCGACAGTGAGGAGGAGGAGAGTGATGGACATTGGTTTTGATAAGCGCAGAAATATTTCATCTTAAATGACATCCTGCTTGGTAAGAAGCAACATTCAAAGGCCTTATTTTATGGAGTGGGGGAGGCTCATATCAAAGCCTCCCCTTTTTTACTGTCATTAGAAAACTCCTAGCAATGTTACTCTACTTGAATCTGTAAAGGTTTCAGGTTAATTCATGCCTTCAGCAGCTCTGGAGTTTTATTTTTGAGTTGAGACTTTTACAAAAGCACTTTTTATCTTTTTAATCTTAAAAAGTTCCTTTTTCTGATGTTTTCTCTCCATTTGTGGAGGCAATTTCTAGCAGTTTTGCACCTGGCCACAAGCATGGCTTGCATCCGTTTGAAACTACAATTAATTACCAACTGGCAAGCTGCTTAAACATTAACCAGATTAAAATAATATAATTAAGAATAGAGTTTTGTGTGCATGTGCTAATATGAAATGACAGACTAATACTGTAAGAGAAAAATGCATTTTTCTCTTGCTGAAGTCTTTTCAAGACTGTGTTAAAACAAAAATCTGAATGATTTCATCTTTAGGGAAAAATTCCTTGTTAGTGAAATTCCTTTCAGTGCTTGAATGAATTGCTTTCTATGTGCAAAACTTTAAAAAATATATAGTGTCTTCTTTATGGAGAGGCTTTCAGATCAGCATGCTTGCTGTGTTTGCACAGGTTTCCCCGCCCTGGACCCACGGGCGGGGGAAACAAAGACCAGGAATTGCTCACATTTTTTGTGTGTGGTACTAGGTCATGAGGCAGTGCTCGGTCTGAATAGTCTGTTTTGTTAGCACCTAAGCTCTGGCGCAGCCAGCTCTGGTTACAGCCCGTATCCTTGAGCCTCTCTGTGCCTTCGCCCTTAGCAACAGATGTTCAGTTTCACTGCTGGGAAGCAGATCCGACAGACAACAAAGAACGACCACAGCTGAACTGGCAGGTGGATCGTGGCAGGAGAACCAGCAGCACGAGGTGGACTGTGCCTCCCAAAGAAGCTGTTCTTAGCCCACCACTCATGGGTCAGAGAGAATGGAGAATAAGAAAGCAACAGCCTCACGGAAGCTTTTCGCACTTTCAGCAGAAATCATGGCGGTGGGGGTGGTTAGTCCAGGGAAACAGATGATACGTTAGACAGAGTAAGATGCTTTGAGGAGAGAGCTGGGTGCTTTTCCTGCAGCCCAGCCCTGGAGGATGACAAAGGCCCTACTCTCACGGGCCACATGCTGTGGACCTGCAGATGTACACACTGGGTTTAAGATATCGGGGTGAGTGTGTGTGGATTTGTTCTGTTTTACACATGGGTATTGTTTTCAAAGCTCCCATCTTTCAATGTGTGGCATCTCATAAGAATAGTGTCTCTAGCAGCACAGCATTCTTGTAGTCCAGGCTAGTTGCTTTCACGTGATGCCATCTAGACTGTGCTTCCTATAATAGTACCACAGACCTGACTGTAGTGTACCCAGGAAGATGGATCCGAGGTGATGCCACCTTCAGTAGGTTCTATGGTGCTGGGAATAGTGCGGGAAGATCTCTCCTCACTCACCGACAGGTGCGCGGCAGGGGCTCCTCCAGCCCCAAGAATGGCTAGAGCAGGTGGGTCGGGGAGAATGAGTTTCCTTAGTTGACAAATGGAGGAGAAATACAGTATGGCTTTCAAGACGATGTGTTTTTAAAAACACTGTGAATCGGGGTATACGGAGAGAGGAAGTTGATACAAATTGCAAATTCAATTTTATCTTGTTATCCATCTGCCAGATAAACTAGTGATTGTCAGACTGGTAGACAGGTGACTGCTTTGCCAAGACTCCTTATTTCTCATACAGTCAAAGATGTGATTTGTTTTCATGGTGAATGGCAGTGGTATTTGTCTAAATGATTTGTTGGGATTTGGCCGAGGTGACAGCCTCCTGTTTGATGACAAGACTATGAGTCTAAGTGGGCCTTGCTAGATGCTACCATCCAGCCCACGAACTTGTAAGAGGATGCTGATGTGAACAGGTTATTACTGTCATGACCCTCTTGCACTTATATTGGAAAATAAACATCTTTAATCTTAATTTTTGTTTCTAAATTGGAAGGCTCGTCTTCAAGGAAACATTCTGCCTGAAGTATTTACCACTGAGGATGGATAAGCTGTGGGCAGTTACGGGGTCTCTGGGTTGCCCTGGAGTGAGGCTTGCCTTTGTCATTGTGGCAGATCACCCCAAAGCTCCTGCTCTAGAAAACCAGTCACTCCAGAGACGAGAGAAATCAGTGTTGTGGTTGGACAGGGTGCAAACACAGCCACTGTTTGCCTATTTATGATTGTTTAAAGAAAACAGTATTCACTGAATGTTTCTCAACTTCCAACTGTTTGTTTTAACAATGTAAGATGTCTGTGTAGAATGGAATCATCTAAGAAGCTGATTTTACTAACCTCCTGTTCCCTTGAAGGGGAAGTGTCACAAAAATGTGCAGAAATAAAAATCTGAGGGAAAAAATCCACAGTTGTTCCTAAAGAGAATGCATGTTTCCAGTCAATTTTGGCGTGGTTTCTTTTAAACTCTAACTATAGCAAATATGAGTTTTTGTGTAAAGGTTTTATGATAGGACAGAATTACTGGGCGAAATACATACAAAAGTTGCAGTTCCCCAACTCCTCCCTTGAATCAGAACTCGATGTCGTCAGCACAGAGCTAGAAGGCGTGGCACACACAGCATAAACCGACTGGCTTATAATCAAGAACAGACTGGACAATTTATGGCAAAAGTGTTGTCACCACGGCCCAGAAACCTTGGGCCGGCAGGATATGACCAACCATCCCATTTTACCCAGAGTGAGTGGTTTCCCAAACACAGGACCATCAGCGCTAAAACCAGGACCATCCTGGGGAAATGTCAGGAACGTTCGTTACATTAAATGCAAATTGAAAGTCAATTATGGCTGTTTCTTAGGAATCTGAAAAAAATTGTGGAAGACTGAAACAAAGGAATAACTAGATATATTTACCTGCTTTTAGTCAACAAACAGGTGTATAGCAACAAAAATTAAAACACAAAGAGCTGCATTCTTCTTCTCTTGTAGAAGTTACGTTTAACTAATCCGAAACATTTGGTGAGACATTCCCAATTCACTCTTTCGGGTGAATACATTTTCAAATGCATTTAGATTCTGTGAATCCAAGATCCTCTTACTCCCAGAAACATGGAAAGGAAGAAGTAGCAGATCAAAATGCACATGTCTTCAGATGTGCTGCTGTGATGGAATATCATACGCTGGGAGACTTAATCAACATACAGTTATTTCTTTTAGTTCTGTGTGGTGGCAAGTCCAGGGTTACAGACCCCACAGATTCAGTTTCTGTGAGGCGGTGCTTCCTGGCTTGCAGACAGCCATCTCGTAGTTGTGCCCTCTTGCTAAAAAGAAAGATCATCTTTCTTGTGCCGCATTTTACAAAGACACCAGGGCAGCACCCTCGAGACCTGGTTACTTCCTAGAGGCCCCACCTCCAAATACCATCATGTTGGGAATTAGCGTTTCAAAGATGAATTCTTGTTGGGGGGATGCAGACAGGCCATAGCAGACTTCAATGTGCCCTCTACATTGAAATTCATGCTTTAACTAGATAGGACATTGGCAAGTACAACTCACACCTTTTTCCCCTTTGCTCTCATCTCATAGGCCTGGGTCTGGGATGGGTGTGTGTGTGTGTGTGTGTGTGTGTGTGTGTGTGTGTGTGTGTGTGTGCAGGGACTCCTGAGGAGGCTGCAGGCTACTGTGGACACAGCACCAGGGACCGTGCTAGCTCCAGAATTAGAGGTCACAGGAGGGAACAGCACAGTGTCCCTCCCTCCGCAGTGTCCAGTGTCCTGCTCACCTTTGTCTTTATCTCCTTAAACCTACTTCCTCTGACCCCTGAGGTCCACTCACCACCCATCCCATCATCTCAGTTCTTTCCCTCTGTTGTAATTGCTACTGCTGCCAGTTACTAATTCCACCATCGTATTTGATGTCTAGTGCTACATTGGGTCACAAGCTCTGAGACAATGGGACTGCGTGTGTCTTGTTTATTGTTCTGTCCCTAGTTCTTAACACAGGTCTGGTATATACTATGTGCTCAGCAAAATCCAGTAAGCAATCGAACACATGAACAAAGGGACATAGTCTCTGTGCACCTTTTGGGCTCTAAGGCTCACTGAGATGGTGTTTTTGTTCTTTTACTTGCAGTGCTGGGACTAGAACCCAGGGCCTTAGAGGTGCCACAGAAGAGCTCTATTGCTGAGCCACACTCCCAACCCCAGTCTTCATTTTAAAACACACACTGACACCAGTACTTCAAGTTTCTCTTTATTGGCATTTTATTCTCAGTTCCTATTATTTTCCTATAAGAAAAAGGCTTTTTTTTCCAGAATCTTATTGTTCCAAATCTGACTCCAGACCCATGCCGGGGCCATGTACAGTCACACACAGAGTTTACCTTCCTGCACAGGAAGTTCTGCACTTTTGAAGAGAAGTCTTTCAGCCACAGTTATGCAGCAGTGCTGATGGACAAAAATCCACATAGCAGCCCCAGATTACCCCGAAGGGTATGGCTGTCAAAATGTGGCCCAGGCAGGGTATGGTCTCATTGCATGTTAGATCAGCCAGCTTGAAAATCTGAGAAAGGACCGTTAAATTCCACCTTCTGGTTGGAGAGAGGTTTGTACGGCAGCATCCCAGCCTGTCCAGAGCTTTCTTTGGGGTGTGCATGGGGGTGTCAGTCTGCCAGGTTGGGCCTGGCCTTCCTGGGGACAGAGAGCGGAGGGACGCTGGTGTAGAAGGCCACTTTGGCTTTAGGAGACTGCCTGGACTTAGTGCCCTCGGGTGCCCTGCAAACAAGCAGAGGGTGGGTGAGTGTGGCCCCCTCAGGCCTTCAGGCAGCTTCTCTCCAGCCTTGCCAAGACGCCTCAGGAGGGGACGTACCCTCGAGAGGAGTGTCCAGTGCAAATGCTTTTCTCCTGTCTTGATTCCTCGGGACCTCTGTGCCGAGCTGGGCAGCTGTGGGGGCGGGATGAGGCCAGAGAGGAGTGGCAAAGTGGCTGGGCGGCCTCCCTGACTCACCTTCTCTGCCCTCGAAGGAGCAGCCCTGCTGGCTAGGTCTGGGGCTCCACTCCAGGAGACTGCCATGCTTCCCTGAGGATGGACTTGGCCCTCAGCCCAGGGGGACACAGGCTCTGTGAGGTGGGATCTTCTCCTGAGTGCTGGAGACTGAGAAAGGATACGGACCAGCCTTCAGCGTGTGGTCAGCGACTCTCTGGTCCTGTTCTGATGCACACCTGGAGGGCTGTGGGGAGCCACCCTCCTCTCCAGCATGAGGCCTTGACCTGCAGGGGCGGAAATCCAGCCCGTGTTTCTGACACTGTACAGGGGGAATTCCTGTCTGCTATCTGGGCAGGGGGACTCTTCGGCAACGGGGTTTTCAAAGGAACTGGTCTTGCATTTAAACAAGTTAGGAGAAGTTGGTCGGTAAAACTTTCCATAGAACCTGGTAGAAACAGCTTCCTCTGAGGTTCTGAAGGGGGAAGGCGTGTGATCTTCAGAGAAAGAGCGAGGGGACACCAACTCACTTGGACAGGACGTCCAGCGCCTGCTGGGTGGCCACGGTCCTCTTGTCCTGTGGTCCATACAAGAGCGTCTGAATCTGAAGACACTGCAAACACCAAGAAGTCATGGTGAGGTTGCGGAAATGTCACCGAGAGAGCTTTGCAAGATGGTGAAGTCTCCCTTGAACAAGAGAAAGAATACTTCATTCTTAGACCTTGCAGTGACAGAATTAGGGCCTTCTGATATTGCTCTTAAGGACAGTCAGACCTTTGATTTGGCTCTTCTGAGGAAGCCAGAAAACAAATGTGCAGTTTAGCACTATTTCATAGAACTTTCTGTATGCAAAAATATATTTAAAAGTAGTAGTCTCAATAAACAAATGCAAAAACATTGGTACTGAGCACAGGGTGGTTTCTGGTTTCTAATAATGGTCCTTGCTACAGCCTAGAAAATTAAAAACGAAGACGTTCTGTTTTTGCGAATAAATGCCTTGTTTTAGATGTGCTTTCTCTACTCGTTGTACTACAGTGATTTCTTAGTTATTAGAAACTAAGAATTCAGCTTATTGATTAGCCAGGGCTGACTTTGACTTAATTGCTTCCTTTTTCTCAAGTCTTGGCATTTGATTATTTATACTAGGTCAGGGCAAACTCAAAGAAAGAATAAAAATTAAAGGTGTGCCAAAATTGTTCAAAATAATTTTGAAGAAGAATGAGGGGTAGGAACTTGCTTTACGCTAGATGCCAAGGTCTTTTATGAAACTGTAGTAATTAAGACAGTGGTTTTCATTGAGGAACAGACAGACTCCTGGAACACTGTGGGGAGAGAACTGTTTTTGACAGGTGACAGAACTGGCCTTGAATGATCAGTGAGAAGGAGGTGGACCAGTCAATAAATGGTCCTGGGGATGCTGGTTTTGCAGATGAAAGGAAAGAGAACCCTACCACATATCAAACACAAAAATTATTTCCAGAAATACTTAATGAGTTAAATGTGAAATGCAAAATTGAGGAGCTTTTAGATGAAAATATTAGAGAATATTATGATCTCTAGGCAAGTAAGTATTTCTTAGATAAGATCAGGACAGACCAAAAGTAAAAGACAGGAAAAATTTAACTACAGTGTATGAAAATGCCAAATACCTTCACTCCAAAATTCACCATAAGCAAACTACAAAGACAATCTAGACTCAGTAAAGACTGTGTAGGGCACACAGCTGAGAAAAATTAAGCATTCAGAATACATAAAGAACTCCTGAAAGGTGATGAGAAACAACCATAACAACCTCCCAATAGAAAAATGGCCAGAAGATATGAACGGATTATTTAAAGAGTTAAAAGCTGGCCCATAAACATGCTTAATCTCACTAATAACCAGAAATGCAAACAAAAACTTCAACAAGTTCCCCTTCACCCATCAGACTGCAAAAATACCCTGATGATACCAAACTTTGTTAAAGATAAGAAGCAACAAGAACTGTTTTATATATTGTAGCGGGTGTTAAAACTGGTTTAACCCCCTTGTAGAACAATTTAATACTTAGTAATGGATAAGGATACTGATATTTCTATGCATTGTGTCATATGTACAATATGTGTGCTATCAAATGTTCAATAATCATATACATATCCACACAGATGAATCTCATGTTTGTAGCATCAAGAGGAAAAAGCAAATTCAAGAAATGCATACACTATGAAGTTTTAAAATATTCAGAACAAAACCATAGTCAAATTTTTTAAAGTATGGAAATGACATCAAATTCCAGATAGCTATCTGGAGGTAGATAGGTATACGGGAGACTTCAACTGTACGGGTCATGTTTTTTCTTATAATAGAGAGTTCAAAGATGTTTATTACATATACTTTTCTCCATACCCAAAATATTTCTTAATATATTTTTGAAAGATTGAATCAAGTTTTCTACAGGGATAACAGCTTGAGTAAAAGAAAAATGTGTGACAGTTTGGGGACACAGTACTAAAGACTGTCTTCATTCTGATCTGCCAACCAATTTTAGGTCTTCAGGAAAATTGAAATGCAAGCAACCAAAACACTCTGTCTTTATGAGGTGTGGAAAATATCTAAACTGAATGTTTGTTTAAATCTGAGGAACTGAAAAAGTGGTTCTGGAATCTGAGAGTGTGGTTGTCTTTTGAAGGAAGGAAATAGCAGACAAGAATATGATGAATTTCTTTTAAGTAACAGAAAATATTCACTATTTCTCAGTTGAATTATACAGCACCAGGAAGTAGTAAACTCTATTATTTTATTCAGTACACAATTCAATTTCTGCAAAGCCGAGAATCCCAACCTCCCTGTCCAACAGGCCTCTGACTTTCTAAATCTGTGCTGGGGCCTTGGCCTGGCCCAGGCAACAAGCAGCACATTCCATGGGGCTCAGGCAGCGTCCCATAAATTCACAGATACTCTTGTGACCTTGGACCTTCAGGAACCTTGCAGAAGCTCTGCGCACTGTGGGGAGGGATGGGACACGTTTCTGACAGCCATGATACTTGGTGAAACCCTTCCGGTACGTCTCCCCCTGGATGAGGCAGAGCTTACTCCACACCGCCTGGCAGCAGAGGTGCTGGAAGGGGACAGTGAGCCCTGAGGCCAGCCCACCTCCCCTGCTCACTGCCAGTCCGGGAGAGACCGTGCCAGCACTCACCCTCCTGCTGCTAAAGACTCCATTGTCTCCTCCCAGACCAGAAATGCCTTCACTCCATGTAAGGGGTCAGGTCTAATTTTACACCCACGCCAACTTCCCTGTTTACATATGGATGCGCGCCTCTGATGGGGTTCATTTTGAGAAGAGTTGAAGTCCACATGCCTTGGTGTTAATTCATTCACTGTGGCTTTTTAGAATTGTACTGACAATTCTGATTACTGGAGACAATCCAAGGTCTCAGTTTCCTCTGCCTTAACAGATGGCCTCTAAGATCTAAAACATGGGAGGAATTTCCATCCTACCTCTTCTGTGATTTGTAGATCTTCCTCATTCTCTAGAAAAGAGATAGCATTTGATGAGTAGTCTCCAGCTCCCAGGAAGAACGAGGAGGTAACTGGTAGGAGTCACACAAACTCTTGGTGTTTCTACTAGCCACCTCCACTCCTTGCAAGCCTTGTGTGCTGATTATTTTCACTGGAGACATTATGTTGGTAGACAATGGAGAAGGATCAGGGTTGTATAAAGTGATCCTTTTCAATAATCAAGCCCAAGAGAGGTGAGTGCCACCCTCCCCACCTCTTGACCCTGTCAAGACTCTTCTTCTTGGTAGTAATAGATTCCCTACCCTACTCCCTGCTCTAAGACTGCTTATTCCCACTAAGGAGATTTGCCTAAAATCCCAGCTGAAGTGAAAAGAGATGCAAAAGCCATCACCTGGTAGAGAGGGACAGAACTTCAGCCTCTGCCTAATCCCATCTATGATGACAGCACCCACAGAGGCCAGGGCAGGCACAAGTTTCAGAAGAAACTGGTTCACCCATTCACTGAACTACTTTTCCACAGGTATCTTCTTATTTTTAATTAATTTTCTTAAAAAAGCTTTTATATAAGGTCAGTTAAGTGAAAAACAAACGTATATATCCGAAAAGGAAACACACTAATTAACAGAGGAAACTGACATTTTCTTTATACTTTCCAAATTTCCTCTAATTTTTAAAAACAATTTTTTTGAGACAGGGTCTCACTCTGTAGTCCAGGCTGGCCTTGAAGTTGCAACCCTCCTACTTCAGTCTTCCAAGGATTTCAGGTGTTTGCTACCATACCTGACTCATCCCCCAATTACAATGAAATGTCTTTTTAAATAACCCTTTAAACTACATGTCCTAATGTTATAATGACATGTCAAATTTTGTATTTATTGACATTGATTTAGTAAAATCTGTTACTTTTTCAAAAAGGTCTGAAAATAGCTTTATAAAACTAAAATGAACCTTTTCCAGAGATAATCTTGGAAGCGTACTAAAGAAAAGATTGGAATGTTGCGGGACCATTGTTTCTCCCTCAGTTTGTCTGCTGTGACATCAACAAGGGCAAGTTCACCAGCCAGATGCACAAGCCACACCCAGGGCACCACTTCCAACACTGGTAATGTCACACTGAGAGACTTTATCTTTTACGATTAGATTCTCGACAGCCTCCTTGCTCCTTGACAGTTGACATTTTGAAAACTGCCTTTAAGGAAGTTAAAAAAGTGGCAATTAGAAAAAAATACACAAATGACAATTGAGGGGTAAAGCCCAGTGAGGTTACACTCAGTGGACTGCCACACATCCGGATAACCTTTTCAAAACAGAAAACTAGCCCATTCCAAACTTCACCTAGTATGTTTAATGTTTACAGCTGTGACATACTGAGGCAATGGCTGAATCCTGCTGATGACAGTTCCTAATTTGGAGGCCCGATTAAAGCTGGATCCACACCTGACTTGACACTGCTCCGGGGCCCGGTGTGTCCCAGGATGTTACTGACCTGGAAAACAATCTTCAGAAATTCTTATTGGAGTCTCTCACCTAAATGAAAACTTTAGCAAAGACACGCTGCCTAGAATCGAACCAGCTTTCTGCACTGCAAAAGGATGTGAACTTTTGCTGGGGAAATTTCCATCTGGAGCTAACAGATGCCTTTAAAAGGCAGATCGATAATATGGTTTCCTTTTCAGTAATTGAATCCCGCTGTCTGCTTTGTTTCTCTTGCCTTCCTGTTTTTCATGCTGACAGGCCCATGTCTGGACCATCCAGCACAGGAGGGTGCGTCTGGAAAAGCCACTACCCAGCGGATTCCTGCTACTGAGTTGAAAATTTCAGGGGATGCAGCTGTTGTGATAAAAACAAGAGAAATGCACTCGGCCAGTCGCATTAGAAACCTGCTGGCTTCACAGAGCCTAGTGCTAAATGTGGCATCTGAGAAACTCTGGTCAGCAGCAGACATAAAAGGCATGTTTAAAGTTCCCATCTGTGCCCTGCTGTTCACAGAGCCCCCAGCCTGCCCTCAGATGAATTCTGTGGAGGGGCAGAAATGAGGCCTGCACGTACTGCCACATTCACAACTTCACACACACAAGTTCAGCCTTTTCTCTCTGATTCTGGCCAAGGGCCAGGTAGCTTTATGATGTCACAAGTCATTGTTTTTAGGCCTGATGGGTAATGGGGCCAAACTCAAGGGGGAAAAGGCCAGTGATTTCTACTGTGGGTTTTAAGGGTGACATATCCTGAGAGTTTCTCGAAGCTGAGCTGATTTTCAACCCTGTGGGTGGCAGTGTGGACCAGAGCAGCTATTCTCAGCTTCCTTAGGAAGCTGACAAACATGCAGGTCCCAGGCCTCTGCCCCTGAGGCTAACTCAGAAGGCGACCTTGAATCAGAAGCTTGAAAACCACTTGGCCAACCACTGGCACCAAGGAAAGAGCTGGGCTTTACTGGAGGGTGACCTGCTCCAAATGACTTCACTTCCGGGAGCCTCAGGTCCCTCTCTGTAGGACGGGGCCATGAAGGAAGATGAGCCGCCCCCAGGAGCAGTGAGCCCGGCCCTGAGCCTGCACTGGGGTGCGAGGTACCAGTCCAGCCACCCTGGGAGCCACCAGGGAGAGTGTGCATCTCTGTGGAGCTGTGCTCAGGTTTCTGTGCGCATCTGTGTTGACCTCAAGGAGTCGCCCCACGCCTTTCCCTCCTGCAGACTGTCGGTCGCAACTGCTCTTGGTTCCTTAAACATACTTTGCTCTCTTATCCTGGAACTTTCTTCTTCCATCCCATTTCCCAGTCCTGGAATTCCTGATTCTCTCAGTCTAAAAGCTTTTCGGGGGCTACATATCTGGGTACTTTCCCTACACCCTTCCCTCCCATAAACCCCTATGAATTTGTAATGTGTAACTTTGCTTACAGTGTACGCAGGAGCTTTCCATCTGGCACTCCTCCCTCCTACTAGTCTGGGATACTCTTAAGGGGAGGAGCTACTTCATTCCTACTGTATTCATTGTACACACTCGGAAGTAAACAGCGGCTCCCGCGACCCCGGCCCCAGGTCTTCTCCCCACAGAAGCAACCGGTTCTCATAGCCTTCACTCTCCCGGCCTCGCTGACCGATCCAGGGATGGATGCTGGATCCCAGCTGGGCCTAGCAGTCCTCCTCTGAGTCTTTCAGGCTGAGATAAAGAAAAGCTGCAGGGGTCTGGGGTAAAACCCAAGGGTAATGTCAGCCATGGTCTCCAGCTTGGGCGACGACATTGCAGTGATAGAAGAGGAGGTATGGAGCGGCAGAGTGGAGCCCGAGCTGGTTCAAGACCACCTGGCGGTCCAGTCGCTCCCCTTTGGAAACCACACGCCTGTGGATGCCCCCTCAAGCCCGGACTGGTTCAGCTGTGTTCTGTCATGGCAATCCAAAGGCTCCCACTGCACTCATCTTGGCTTCTTCCCACAACACCACTAGCATCTAAACTTTTTTTTTAAGCCTAGGAACTCTTTGTTCTAAAAGAAAATCTTGCTTGGAAACTCATGAAATGAAATAGATGATAGTACAGAGTAGACTGTACAGTGCTGACTGCCTGGCACTACAGCCCCACTCCAACAGCTCGCAGCGATGTGATCAAGGCCAAGACGTTTGCCTCTCAGCCTCGATTTCCCTTTTTGTGAAGTATGGAGAATAGAGGCATCCAACTCTGAGGCTCTCTGTAGGGTTTAAATAAGTTAACACATGCAGGTCTCTCAAAGCAATGCCAGTTACTCTCAGAGCATTTGCTATTACCGTACAGATGTAGGGTTGGGGAGAGAGAAGAACTACCACTACCACCCTCAGTTTCCTGCCTCCCCGCTTCCCTCACCATAATGTGTTTGGCGCCTATGTAATGGCTAAATTATTGGAAATCACTGGTTTAAGAGATGTTTTCTTAGGCGGACTGGAGACTCACAAAGACAAGGAACATGTTTGTCTTGGTCCTTAGTTTTTCCCCCCAGGTCTGGCTAGCTCAGAGATTGGTCCAGAGAAGGTACTTGATAACCATTTGTGGACAAATTGATAATGTGTCATCTTGTCAGAAACTGGTAACACAAATGTTACCCAAACTGGTGCTTTTAGTAGCAGAATTAGAAAAGTCACAAGAAAAGAAAACGCTCGGAGCTAGACACAGTGACACATGCCTATAATCCTAGCCCTGTGGAAGGCTGAGGCAGGAAGATCACAAGTTCAAGTCCCATGTTGGCAACTTACCAAGACATCATCTTAAAACAAAATAAAAAAACAAAAGACCTGGGGATGTAACTCAGTAGCAGAGTACCCTTGGGCTTAGTCCTTAGTACTGCCAAAAAAAAAAAAAAAACCCCTCAATTTCTAGGATAACTTATTCAGAAAGTTAATTCTTTAGGTTCAGCCAGTTACGTTACTCAGAAACTAGCAGGGTTTCTTCATGTTAAAATTAATTAATATAATAAAAACATAACATGCCAAAAATTGATACATGCGAAGGGATATTAAGAGGAAAATTCATGGACATAAACAGATAAGTAAAAAGGAAAATAAACTAAATTC